>JABUQX010093591.1:17500-22500 GCA_015478945.1 Trachelipus rathkii | reverse complement strand
GGCTTATGAAAATTGTTAACAGGATTTGTAACTACAGGAGCACAGCTCGCTGCAGTTTGAGACGAAGGATTGACAAATGGTAAAAGATCGTTGGCTAATGCGCCTAATTGTTCCAATGAGAGAGAAGTTTGGGCGGCAATAACAGGACGAATAGAGAAAGGAAGAGCGTCAAGAAAACGAAGGCGCACAATATCTTCACCGACATTTAATTTAGATGCTAAATTTAAAATGTCGCGAAGATACGCAGATGGTCTACCAGTAAAAGGTTGTTTGGACAGTAGCTCCTGAAACATTTCTGTTTTGCTCTGTTCGAATAGGGAAATGATAGATTCCTTAAGGGAAGAATAATTTTTACTCTCGAGTTCAGAAGGAGAAATGCGAGAAACAACTTCTGCAGGAAGGTTAGAAAGAGTGTGATAAAAACGAGTTTGTTCCGAAGTAATTCTAGCAAGGAAAAATTGGGCCTCTAAAATGTGAAACCAGGAAGAAACGGCAGCCTCTAAAAATACAGGAACTTTAATCCTTACCTGAGCCAAAGCAGCAGTGTCCGATTCCTCGTTGTCCGACATTGATATTCAGTTACTGTTGAAAGATTTGGAGGGTTGATTGAAGATGCTGGGTGTTCTTCTTGTTCTTCTATTGAACAACTCTGGGATCACCAATTATATAGGGAAGGACTTGGAGTGATGTAGGTGGTCTCTTCTTTAGTCCCCCTATATAAGTATATGATGAGTTTAAAAGTTTTGTAGTTCACAACTACGTTAGCAATGATAGGCCACTGCAATTATCTCTTTAGTAAAATGAAACTCTAGGTTTCACACTTATCTTTTTATGAAATAGGACACAAAGTCCTGAGGTAATTATCTTTTTAGTAAGCGCAAACAAAGTTTGCAATACCTTATCTTTTTATGGAATAGGAAACAAAAGTCTCCTTTCAATTATCTTTTTAAATAAAGTAACTCAAGGTTACTTGGGAATTTAAAATAAATTCAAAAATAGAAGACGATTTATTCAATGAAAAAGTAAAGTTGTAACACAAGTAAAGTTGTAACAAAGTCCCTTCTGTTGAGATACTCTTTGTAGGCGAATTGCAAGTCGCAGCCTTTTCCAGTGCGTTTTTCAAACTTGCCTCTGACTCTTCGTTTAAAAGCGAAAATTGGTGATCGAAATTCGGAGTCGCAGACTTTTCCATAAATTTACCTCCCTTGCCAAAAGTGGTGTTTGAAGTTTGGAGGAGTTCTGGAGAGAGTATCTTCAGTGAGACTTATTTCTTCTGATTCTTAATAATTGCTCGAGTACCTCAACAGAACGGGTTTATATATTATTTCACTTCGACTTATGCTAAAATTTTGCTCGCGCAAATCTTAGCATAAGTACGAACATAAATTAAAATTTTTTACAAAGTTATAATGGAGTACTACATTACTTCCCGCGCTAAAAACGGAGTGAAAAAGTATGTTATAATAATTATACAAGATATAAAAATTAACCTTCATTTAAATGTATACATATTTGTGGGCATTTAACAATGCACACAAACATATAAAACATTTCAATGGGGTAAAAATAATAACTAAAATACATAAAGTTAAAGTACTTTCAAATGCAAACATATCTAATTATGTCCGAAGACATAAGTAGACATATAAACATTTGAAGGCAAAAATAGTATACATGAAATTTGAAGAATATTCAAATACGAGCATAAATGGTTACATCCGAAGAATCTAACATATATACAAATTATTTGAATACATAAAAATACAATAATGTTATATATACAGAAAATAAAGTGCATTTAAACATAAGCATATTTGGTTATATCCGTTAGATATAAACAAACATACAAACATTTAAATGGATAAAAATACAAAATGTTACAAATAATTATATATATATATTAAAAATATTTCACATAAGTTTGTTTGGAGAATGTTACTTGACGCCTCGGGTTTCTTCGTAAAGGAGGTTCTTCTTCTGTTGGCACTGATTGTGCGGGAACATCGGATGGTGTTGAAGAATCTTCTGACAAAACATCGGATGATGAAGGGGCATCTCGTGGTACAACATCTGAGTTTATTACAGGAGGCATATATGCAGGTTTCAATCGATCAATGGAAACCATATCAGTTCTTCCTGTTGGGTACTGTAACTTGAAACATCGATCGAACCGTTGAAGCACAAGGAAAGGTCCGGTGTAAGGAGCTTCTAACGTCTTTTTGATGCGATCGACGCGTACGTATACATGTGTACATGTTTTTAAAGCTTCAGGAATGAAAGTAACATCGCGTGACGTATGCAAAGGTGGAGATTGTCTGAAATCGAGTTCTTTCATTCTAGCGATGAATTTTTTCATAAAGACTTCAAATTCTTGTTTTGAAGAAGGATTTGAAGGAAAGAGATCCGCGGGTAATAAAGGTGTTTTTCCTATTACAGCTTGAAAAGGGGAGTAACCTGAATCATTAGGTATACATCGAAGGCTAAAAAGGATGATGGGCAAGGAAAGTAACCAATCAGTCTTTCTAGCCATGATTGCCGCTTTCAAAGATCGGTGAAACCTTTCGATTTTTCCATTAGCTTGGGCATGGTAAGATGACGTTCTAAGTCGATGGAAACCAATTAAGGAAGATAGTTCTGAGAAAAATTCACTTTCAAACTGAGGTCCGCGATCCGTGATGACATATAAAGGCACGCCGAATCTAGAGATCCATTGTAAGAAAGCGTAAGAGACAGATTTTGCAGTGGTGTTTTGAAGAGGAAAGGCTTCCATCCATCTTGTGTTTCTATCAATACAAGTGAGAAGATATCGAAACGTTGCTGAAGATTCTTGAATAGCGGTGGTTGAAGGTAAAGGTCCAACAATGTCAATGTGTACGGTTTCAAAGCGCTGGGAAGGAATTTCTAATGGAATAACAGGTTGCTTTGTATGGCGTTGAATCTTGGAACTTTGACATTGATGACAAGATTGAGTCCATATACGAATATCTTTATCCATATTGGGCCAGAAGTAGCGCGTCTTCACTAATCGAAGAGAAGCTTTGACACCTGGATGAGACATGCCATGGAGATCTTGAAAAACTTGTTCACGATTTTGCTTAGGAAGAAATGGACGAGGATGAGGAGTAGTAGTTTCGCACCAAATTTGAAGATTGTCATAGAGTGGGAAAGCATGAAGTCTTGGCTTGTAAGTTTGTAATTCTTCATCAGTGGCTTGTGATCGTGCAATAGCAGGAAGATCAACTGGATCGATGGAAGTAGATGATATGGAGCGTGATAAAGCATCAGCTACCACATTATCTGATCCTTTAATATATAAGGCTGAAGAGACGTATTCCAAAATGATAGAAAGATGTCTTTGCTGGCGATCGCTCTTTGCTGGATTTCTGCTATAAAAAGCGGAGACAAGGGGTTTATGATCGGTACACAAGACGACATCTCTACCTTCTAAAAAGTGTTTAAAATGAAGAACAGCAAAATATGCTGCTAAGAGTTCTCTGTCGAAAGCTGAATATTTTCTTTGTTGGGTAGTCAATTTCTTGCTGTAAAAATCAATTGGTATTGGTTCGCCATCAATCATCTGATGCAGTGCAGCTCCGATGGCGACTTGGGAAGCGTCAGTGACCAGTTGGAGATGAGTGACATCTGGATGAGAGAATTGGAGAGCTGCTGCGTTAGCTATGGCAGTTTTAATTTCCTGAAATGCTTTAGAGGCTTCCGGAGACCAAGAAAGAGAACTAGATTTGTTAGGACAAAGTTTGGCCAATTCCGAAAGCGGAAAAACTAAATTAGCAAAATTAGGAATCAAACGACGATAATATCCCACCATACCAAGGAAACGACGAAGACTAGAATAATCAGTTGGCATAGGATAGGCGGAAATTTCAGACTTCTTAGAATCAGGTGTACTAAGGCCATGGGAAGAAATATGATAACCTAAAAAGTCTAGAGATGATTGCATAAATAAACACTTAGGAACAGAAATACGAAGGTGGTTATCATGTAAAATTTTAAATATTTGACGCAAATGTTCTTTGTGTTGCTCTTGATTCTCTGAGAAAATTAATAAGTCATCCAGATACACAAAAACAAAAGGAATATCTCGAAATATTGAATCCATATAGCGTTGGAAAGTAGCTCCAGCATTACGAAGACCAAAAGGCATAGAAACAAATTCAAAAAGACCAAAAGGGGTCGTAATGGCAGTCTTTTCTATGTCTTCTGGATGAATAGGGATCTGATGATATGCCCGGAGAAGATCTACTTTACTGTATACATGCGTACCGTGAAGTTTATGAGACAAACTGTTAATATATGGAAGAGGATAACGATCTGGTTTTGTCACAGAATTTAAAGTTCTAAAATCACCACATGGACGCCATTCACCTGGAGCTTTCTTAGGAACGAGGTGAAGAGGTGACGACCAGGGGGATTTAGAAGGACGAATAATACCAGCTTTTAAGAGAGTATTAAACTCAGTTTTTGCAACTGCTAATTTATCCTCTGTTAGACGACGAAATTTAGCATAAACAGGGGGAGCGTCACTTGTCTCTATACGGTGAAAAATTTTAGATTTATACTCAGAATTTTGTAATGGATTAATAGGTGACGTTAGAGATGGGAAATCCTCCAAAAGCTGAGTTACTACTGGATGAGAAGGAAATGTATTAAAAATGGGAGATGGCACAGAACCATTTAGAATTCGAATAGGAGCCTGTAGGTTCGTAGTGGAATCCAAAATAAGTTTTTGACCACAATCCAAAATTAATTTAAAATGATGGAAGAAATCCATGCCGAGAAGGGGGGTTGCTATGTCTGCAACTAGAAAGGTCCATTGAAATTCACGGCGAAGGGATGGTAACGTAAAAAATGCTGTAAGTTCACCATGACACTTAATAGGAGTATTATTTGCTGCAGTACATGAAACTGCGGTAGGAGAAAGAGAAAAATTACGTGCCATCGATATAGGAAGGGCTGTTATACTTGCGCCAGTGTCGACTAAA
>JABUQX010093590.1:10000-31859 GCA_015478945.1 Trachelipus rathkii | reverse complement strand
GATTGACTCAAGCGATTTGATTTTAGCTCTTGTTGGTACTTTCTTTAGACACCTTCATTTGCAAGGGCGCGTTGTCTGGTTATACTATTTGGTTTGCATGTATCTTGTTTTTGTACTTGCAATGACCAAGGAGGGGGGCGGCGGTTCTTTCAAAGCCCCGCGGCCCGGAGTGCTTTAAAAGACGTTGGACACACAGCCAAAAAAATCACATACATGATTCTCCTGTCCTATGTCACTCAAAATATTTAATAGAGAAGACACGAAGTCTTAATTAATTATAATAGAAGAGTAGTGTTTTATTTTTACTAAATTTTAAGATATTGGCATTGCCTTTCAAGTCACACTGTATACACTTACATACATACACATGCTAACCGGAATAGTCCAACAAAAATTTTTTCGTTACCGATTGAATCCAAGTTTATATTTTGATATTAATTCATTTTTATAAATTATTTTGTTTTTTAGAAAATTTTGCTAGCGATACACTTGGGCCTATCAATTGTATTGGAATTGGTTCTTTGATCAAATTTTGCCACATTGAACTCTTGTTTCAACATCTCAGAGAAGAACGTGAGAGGATCTTGAGTATAGTTGCCGATAATAAGCAAGGATGTTTAAAACATTTCACAGGGCGTTACTCCAGCCACGACCAGAGTGGATGTGGAACACATAAGGGTTTCTGGGGTCCTGGATTTAATTTGAATACTGGTTGAAGGGAGGGAGAGAGAGAGAGAGAGAGAGAGAGAAGGAGGAAGAAGAGAGAGAGGAGAAGACGAGAGAGAGAGAGAGAGATGCTTTTTTGCTGCTATGAGAAGTTGCTGTTTCTAAGACCAGTCCAGTCCTAGCCAACAATATTACGGATAGTTTCATTCCAATTTGGCAGATGAGACATCAGGCGTAAAATAATCAATATTGAATAATAACGAATGCTGTAAATTCTAATCAACATTAAAGGGCGGGAATAAATAAAAATAATACTATCAGTTGTCTGATATACCACCATTATTACACGTATAACGTGTGCTATTTTCTATGCAGACTTTGGAGATGGAATGCTCATGCAGGGTGCGAAAGGGGGAGAAGCAGCCGATTGCAGGAAATATGAGTAAAGCTTAGTGGGAAGCAGATGTGCCCAATTTTTGTTGCAGACCCACTTCCGTAGGACTGCTGCTCCTTTGAAGAAACATAACTGATTGTTAATTAAATCGCCTTGCAATCCATCACATAAATATTTGCTACTAAGATGCAATTCCTCCCCATGGTACATTTGTGTTCAAGGTCCGAATTTATAACACTTTCACACAAGCAGAACTTTATGTGGAAAATGCCACGGAAAATACAACTGCTGTTTGAATGTAAAGGCGATTGAGGAAAAACCCAACCTTTTTTAAAATGATTTATCCTGAACTCCTATATCCAGATTCCCGATAAGATCTGCTCTTACGAAATTGATGGCGAATAAATACATCACCTTTGCGTTTGGAGAAGCCTTTGCTCAAACTTAATCCTTATAAAAAGTTGACCATATAAGGAACGTATGCGCAGAGTTAGTCATCGAAAATGGCGTGACTGAATTGACCGTTAGGCTTGAATATGTTGCGAGGGGGATGAATGCGTACCGCAAGGACCAGCGGGAGTCCTGATCGCATATTTCTTACTTCAAGGAAGATGGGAGGGGGGAGACGGCGCACGAGGTTGGGAAAAAAAAATTCACTCTTGCCAAACACTTGGTCCTCCTTGTCACGCAACTACGCCGGCACCCCCTGGACGCCATGGAGCATTGTCCCTGTGAGGTTCAGAGTCTTTTTTGCCATTGCTCGTTTTGCTTTGCTCTTTTTGGCACGCACGCATATCACTTATTATGTCCGCAATCTTTCCTCCCCTCTTGTGGTAGCGTTGGTATGTTCTGTTTTGCGGGGAGCAGCTGTCCCAGATTGCCACAACAATCCGGCCGTCAAAAGTAAAAAATAAAATTAAGTTAAACTGGGATATAATAATAATAAAATAATTTCAAACCTAGGGTTAAAACAGAACTTTTCTTTACGCTAATTATTGCTTATTTAAATTCATAATTATATATTTTTTGTTTAATAATTTGTAATAAATAATCCTATTTACGCTGTCATCTTCATTTTTTCCACACATCATATACAGAGCAAATAATACAATTGAAATGAATTAATTATAATGAATAATAATAATCTAATTAATGATTAATAATAATAATATTATAATAATAATTAAATTATATTATTTATTATTATTATTTAGTATGTTTTGTTTTATCTGGATTATCTCATATATTCATTCATTATTATTATTATTATTGATTGTTATTATTCAATGATTATTGTTATAGATTATATGTATATTATTATTATTTGTTACTTATTTGTGATGATATATTATTATCTATTATTATTATTATCAGTGAGTGGGAAATAGCGTTCTGTTACGAATTTATATGATTACATCTATTATTATTATTACTTATTTATTTACATTTATTTATTTTTATTATGTGAATTTATTATTGATTTATATTATTATTATTATATATGTAATTATTATATTCATTATTAATTTTTAACATTTGGCACATTTTTTTAAAAAATTTTATTATTATGATTATTATTATTATTTATTCTATTTTAATTATTTTTTTTATTTATTATTATTATATATATATTATTAATTATTATTATTATTATTATATTTATTATATATTATTACTATATTTTATTAATTATTAATTCACACATTCAAAATACCATCCTATTAATATTATGCGATATGTATTTAAACTATACAATTGGTCAAAAAGATCAGCAAACAGAGATTGGTATCTATTATATTTTTAATATTAAATTTAATAAGATTATATATAAGTAATTAATTATATATTTATATTATATTCTTAAATATTATATTATATATTATATATATTAATATTCTATTAATTAATTATTTTCAAATAATTTTAATATAAATATTAATTCTTAATTTTATTATATTTTTTGGGTACCTAATTGTTTTTTTTCAACCATCGGACCTTTAAAGAAATGATTATTTTTGATATGATTATGTGGTAATTGTTTCCATTAAAGAGGTTAACTGGAATTTATATCTAATTAATTATAGTTATTCTATTGATTATGAGTGCCAGATATGTAATTAGTGATATTTGATTATTAATGGGATTATTATTATTATTATTATTATTATTTTTATCCATCTAGCTCAGCAGACACTTGGCGGAGGAGTTGGGCAACCATCTGGGAGTGGCGTTGCGAGTAATCGTTACACCATACTTCCTAAGGAACCTGTTTCCCCGTAGTTGTACAGGAGTCTGGTGGGACTTGTTTTGATATTAATTGTTATTTATCCCTTTACCCCAGTCCAGCGGCCCCGTGGAAGGATTGTTTAGATTTCCAGGCCCCCTCTGGACTTCTAGACGAAGGACCAACGGCATCATCTTTTTATTTTTGAATTAAAATTCTTATCTTTATAGGGCAAAAGACCGCCCTTATTATAAGATGCCGTCGCCGTTGAGCAGCGCAAACGGGAGGCGGATCCAAGATACTTGATCAGGTTACCTTTTTTCTACTTATTTTTTATTTATTAATATTAATTATTTTAAGTATGTATTAGATTTTACTCAATATAAACTATTTTTATTACTATATACATATAAATTATCATCACTTTATTAAATTTTAATATTTGTTTACTTATTATTATTAGTTTTAATAATATACCTTTATTTATTGTTATTTATGATAGTCTATATCTAACATTTGAGTATTTTTAATATAACAAATTCTAGATATTTGAGGTAAATTAGCGTCTTATTATATTGCGCTATATATATGGACTACATTTTTTTTGAAATTGTGGCGTTTTTGCCCGTTGGACAAAGTTTTCCCACTTTGCGCATTTGTGTTCGCTCTAAGTTTAAAATTTGCGCGCCACCTCTGATATATATATATATATCTAACTACTAATAATATTATACGTATATACATCTCTTATATGTGTATGGTTTTCTATTAAATAGGTATATAATTTCTCTAATATCTATTCATATATATATATATTATCCTATATTATTATTCATAGTCTTTATATGGGAGAGATAGAGAGCGAGAGGAGATGAAGAGAGAGAGAAGAGAGAGAGAGAGAAGAAAGGTTCATAGAGAGAGAGAGGAGGAGAGGTTTTAATTTATAAATGAAGAGAGTTATGTTACAGAAGAAATGTAGAATGGAAAAAAGATTCTTCATCTGTCTAAGTCTTCAATTTCAGTGTTCCAACCTCCCGAATTTGAAGATTGAGTTTGTTGCTCAAAGGAATAGCTATTATGATTATCTTATGAGGAGATACTGGGTATTGTTATTTATTTTGTTATATATAGGAGAGTAGATAAATATATATAAAAGCTGGGCTACCTGCCCAATGTAGATATTAGAAGCAAGTATTGTATAAAAATTGTTCGTCTGTTTCTCCGTATTTTTGCGACATATGTAAAAAAAAGTTAAAGATAGCTATTAAGTATTAATTGAAAGTGTATCGCCAAACCACCCTTATACAATAAGTAGTACACAATAATTTTTTGATATATTATCCGCCGACTCTAATTTATAAAATACGGCTAATGAGCGGGATCGAATCGTATATTATCTTATAATTTGCGACTCGGCAAAGTATGTGCGCTCTTTCATGTATTGTTATTCATGTCTTATTGTTGTTTGCTGATTACTATGATATATAATGTAAGAGTTCGCTGCCGACTCGTCAGCGACTTATATAGTGAGAAAGGCTTTTAGCGAATATGTACCCCCAAATACTACTTTTTTATTATGCTATTTAAATCGTTTATTTTAATTAATTATATGTTAGCGAAACCAAGCGTTGCCGTAGTGATTAGAACGTCTGACGGTACTCGTATGTTAACTGTAAACCAACACAGGAGTCTGTTCCGGTATTAGATTTTCGTGCATTATCTTCGTCCAGTGACACCTGAACAAACTCCATTTAGGTACTATCACGTTAAAGAGGTTCAGGCTGGTCTCGAGTGGACTTCAAAGCTCTCACTTGAATATTGTGTGATTATTGGCGTAATCAGAAGACATTTGACTATTGGTATGTCGATGTCGATCCCCCTCTCCTATGTTTTCTGTTCCCCGAAGACGAAAATCTACAACAATTTTTCTGTTATTTATTACAGGACATTGGAAGGACGAAGAACGAAAAATGGAGGAAGATAGAGGTTTTTTCTATTCAGTGGTGTCGGGAGGGGGGATAAGATTTTTTTTTTTCAGGCCTTTAAAATTGATTTTTTTGAAAAGATATCGGATTTCGCACTTTTAGGACAAAATCGAAATTCGATATATGCCTAAGAAAATACGCCCCAAAAATATCGATTATCGAGCCCAAAAATATCGATATTTCGAAATATCGATATTTTGGCGCTCCCTTATGCGGCCGCTTTCTCCAGACTCCTTCCACAGGCCCCTCTTTTAACCCAAGTTGTTGATGCTGCCGTCGCTTTCATCTATATATAATTATTATTATTTTTTTATCTATATATCTTATATGTATATACTATTATACTTATCATATATATTATATTATATATATATATATATTATTTATATTAATATATTTATATAATATGGTATACATATATCTATATTATATACATTATATTATATCTATCTATATATTATATATATATACTTATTATTATTATATAATTATTTATATATATATTATTATATTATATATATTAATTATAATAATACTCTTATTCTTTATTTATATCTTTTTTTATATATATATACTTTTATTATATTTTAATTATTATATATATATTATTTAATATATATACATATATTAATATATATAGTATAAATATTATTTATATATATTTATATAATAATTTATATATATAGTATATATATTAATGATATAATTAATAATTTATTATTATATATTTATAGTATATATTTTATATATTATTGTGTTTTGTTTATATACTGCTAATATACTAATATTATAATAATACTATAATTAAAACTTATTATACTATATATATATATTTATATATATACTATATTATATATATTACCCATATTATATATATACCGTATATATACTATATATACTTATTAAATAGTTATACTATATATATATATATATAATATAATACTATTTATATATATACTTCATATATATATGTATTCATATGTCACATATATAATTAATGATTATATTATATATATTATATACCTGTCTTACCGTTGCGGACGCGGACCCTAACTCTTTTGCGCCCACCAATTTCTTTCCCTCCCACATTCTGGAAAAGGTCCCTATTATATATTATTATATTATTTTATAATATATATTTATATAATTATTATTTATATATAATATTACCTTATTATAATAGTTAACTATCTATTATTATATATAAGCTATATTACCTATATATAGAATAATATAAATTTTTATTTATAATTATTAAATTATGCTTACTAAAACTAAAGTTTTGAGCTTTTAAGATATTGGGAATTTGCTTCTCTTTTCTTCGAAAATGAGTCTGCACCAGCTGAAAGACATTCAGCTAGCTACTTTGTGAGGGCTGCTAAAGTATTCCCCCTTGAGGAAGGTTCTGAAGATGTGGAAAACTTTTACAATTATAACCAGTCAGAACAATGGATCTTTTCCCTAGTTTCAGAGTTTTCCGCTTGTTGATAAATATTCAGTAAAATGATAGGATCTCTTTTGATAGCCTCTGACTAAGACCGCTTATCGATGCTAGAAGCAAAAGACCATGTTAATGGATTCAGCAATGGTTTCCCTAAGATTGTAAATGTTTGTCTGTTTCTGAAACATCCTGTTTCTTTTCCTTTGGCTGGTAAATTGTCTGTTATTGAGCGTATCCGATTTACAGAATTTGAATCTATATCTATTCCAGCATGAGTGTTGTCTTCATCTTGAAAGTCATACTTTTATAGCATGTTATTTGACAGCTTCATCGTTGCATAGAGAATCCAGTCTGAAAACAGAATTATGAGCTAATGTCCTAGTTATCTTCACCGGGTTTTAAGAGAGTATACATGTACCTAAACGATGTATTTATCATCCTTAGGAGTTTCACTTTTGTTTTGTTCACAGTTAAAGGAAGACAAGTTATTTATTTTACATTTTCAGATGTTATTAACTACTTTTCATCCGAGTTGACATCTTGCGTGTACGAAACATTTGTCTCATATTTGCAGACTTTGGATATCAGTGTGATTCAAGACTTTATTTGTTGTGTTTATGTAGGAGAAAAAAACTGGTGTATATATGAATGTTAGTTGCAAAGACAATGGAAGGGATATTTTTTATATTAGTATGGTAACAGTAAGCAAGTAAAAACGGCGGGGGTTTTGGGCAGTTGATGGTGGGTGGTGCCGGGGAGCTATTTGCATATGTTTTATGGGTTTACGCTTAGGGGAGATAAAACGTGTTTTCCATGAATTTGACAATTTTTTTTCTAGAAACAATGTTATTTTAACTGTATTATCAAAAAAACCAAAATGTTTTTCAAATATCTTGTAATCTTGTGTTATGACTAAGAGAGTTACACTGAAGTTCTCTGTGTTAGTTTCCATTATATTTATTGCACAATAGGGTGTTCAGCTACTTATTTATGCATATGGAGTGTGATAGAAGCGTAGTCTATTGTATTATGTATACCCCTTTTAAATTTTTTTTCATTTAAAGGGAAAACCCCCCGTTGTGGTATGGGACCCTTTCATTTGGAGAATGGAAACATTTGCGGTATTGACCTATCTGTTATTCCTGTTAGTTATGAACAATAAAACACAATAATATTTTATTTTTAACTACTTGGAGGTCACCCCAGAGAGATGCGTGAGGACCCATCTCCCGAAGTGATGTGTGTGTAAGCGGTTACATAAGGAAGCCCTTTAGGCTGTGCCCTTACCGCTTGTCACCCCTAGTTACCTTTACTTGCTCTTAATTTTTTTTAACTAGAAACTGCTATATATTTTTTAGCTTGTTATCCAAATTGTACTCGAAATATGATTGATCAAGATGAGTCTAGATCATGAAGGGTATATGACGGGTGGGAGGATCAGGACCGGGAGTTGATTTACGTGATATGATTTACGCTGTTAAATAGTTAGAATATCGTCCGTTTACTATTGTTTTTTTATTCAAGAATATTATTTTATGTTATGTTTTGTAATAAAACTTTGGTTATTTTTATGTATGTGTATGGGTGGTTCAGATGCAAAATATTGAATGTCAATATAGCTCTATCGCGATAAACAATTCTTGGCAGGCCCGTGACCAAGACAACCTCCGACACACTTACTAAATTCCTCGACACTGTATGTATATATTAGCTATTCCGACTCTGTTGATAGTTATCGGCTGTCGTATTGCAATGCATCAGAAAACAACTCAAGACTTTACAAGTCTCTCCCGAGTAATCCAATAATATATAAACGGAAGCAGGGTTCTTTTTTTTATATGGAACCAACAGTCGTCTACTCAGTTATCCCAGTGAATTTACCTTACAGATGATCAATGTTTGATTATGAAATAAATTGTGTGAATGACATATGCCAATAATTATATTAATATCCGATATGATAGTAACCCATTAGTATGGAACTAGAAGGGAAACCACTGGGATATTTTAACTCTTTAATAAAAAAAAATGACATGTGTAAATGCTTGTTTACACAATGAGAAAATTCTTAGTACATCCGTGATTATATAAGCTAATATCCGGTATTTACTTATACGCATTGATTTGTATGAACTGCGTACTTGATTTATATATATTAGTATGCTATTGCAATATATATCAACGAACATGTATATGTATGTACAGTATAATTTACATTGCGCATAGATATATATAAATATACTTTTAGATAATTATATTTATATATAATTTAATACTTATATATATACTATATATATATATTTACTTATATATATATTTAATATATATCTATATATTATATATATCTATATATATTATATTATATATATTATAGATATATTAAACCGACTATGTTGCTTACAGGAAACATTTAGACTTAAATTTATTACATACTCGAACATTATAGCTATATATAATATATAAATATATTGCGAATTATATAATAAATTAAAATATATTATAAAATATATAGCCTGTACGAATGGGAAATAACTTGTATTGTTCAAAACCCAAAAAATTGTACAAAACGATTTACTAAGGCGGTCGTTTTCTAGTTGGGGAACAAACTCTGTATTTTTCACGTATTCAATCACGCGCACGCTCATCTTTAATTAAGCCCGTCTTGCGAGAAGTAATAAACCATAATATCTTGACGAAATGGTTGTTAATAGAAAATGACTTTACAAAGCTTATATTTAATATAAATATAATAACTTAGAAAGTGTAACATTATTTATATTAAATAAAAGTTACCTTGAGGCGACATTGGCCCGTATATGGTGCACTAATCTTTACAAAATGTAAACTTCAGAATTAAAACGCCGAAATTTTATGGCTAATTACATCTTATTTATCACAATGTCATTGTAATAGACTGATACTAACCAATGAATAAGTAGCCAATCTTACAACTCTAAATTTTCTCGCTAATTGAATATATATTACTACTTTGATAATAGATGCACTATTTTAATTCACATATATATATAGACCAAAAAGACAATGCATCCTGGAGATAAATTAATACAAATTGCCGAGGCCATATCGAGGAGCACAGTAACAACTCCCAATTCTGACCCAGCCCATATGAAGCACGTAAGGTCTAGGAATGACCTGTCCGTCCCTCAGTTCCTATACCTCGCTTATGGTACCATAGGATTACCCGGATTAGCCTAAGGAATAAAGCCGCAAGTCCACCGATGATATAACTTACATTATCTATTTCACCAAGTAGACAATTATAGTCCATCCATTGAAAACGGGGGTATAGAGGAAGCGACGGGTGGTATACTTAGACTTTTTCATATTTACCCGAAGAGAAATTCCCAACTATTTTCCTTCCGCGTAAGGCTCCCCAGAGAGATCGGAGAAAAGATAACTCTCGTGGTGCAGGCGGGCCGGCGCCAGTTTTTTTATGTCGGGTTCCTTCTCTTAACAAAACATAAATTCTTGGCTTTATTTTTTATTTAATATTAGAAAAAAATTATTTCTGCAATATCTGTAAATTTATGAGTTATTGTTTGCCAGAACTCGAATAACGGTTTTTTTAAAGGGTTGTCTAGCTTGATTTTGAAAAACTGAAAAAATATTACATTCTTCCTTTTATATCATCTCGATCCGATAGTTATTATATTATATATATAATTAATATATATATTATATATTAATATATATATACAGTAGATTATATATATACTTAATTGAATATTTATAAAAATATAATAATATTATATGAATTACTATATATACTATTATATATAGTATATAATATACATTTCATATATATAGTATATATATAGTATATTATATTATATATATTCTATTATATACGATATAATATCCTATATCTATATTATATATATATATTATTCTCTCGTACGTAAAAAATTTTATATAATATCAACTACATAAAACTTCTATTATATATATTTATCTATTATATCTATTTATATATATTATATATATATATTTTTCTATATATATATATTTATTAATTCATTAATTAATACTTATAATATATAATATATTTACTTATCTATATAATATTAATATATATATATATATTCTATACTCTATATATATATATAGTATCATATTTATTATTTATTTAGAAATATAATATATAATAATACTCTATTTTTTAATATACTATATACTTATGTATATAATATTCACTTTCAATCATTTAGCATTATCTCTTACCCCTCTTAAATGAAATAACTTGAACCTAAACACGACCCACTGTAAAATAATAAAATATAATATATAATCTAATATTATATTACATGGGCCAAATTTTTTCTTATAACTCGCATAGTACAGCCACCACGGAACTATAGTGTGTAGATCTCTCTCTATATATTTATTTATATTTATATCTTAGTTATCTTTATTTTAATATTATAATTCTATAATCTATAACTATATATATACTAAATATATCTATATAGATTATATTATATATATATATAATATATCTACATCATTCTAAAATTGTTTAAAAATATAATTGAGATTAATAAGATTGAATAATAATACTATAATAATATAATAATAATAATCTAATAATATATAAATAATAATATAATAATAATCAATATATATAATCAAATTTATACTAATAATATAATTAATATAACTAATATAATAATAACTAATATAAATATATAATATAATATTATAATATAATATATAGATATATTATAATAAAGTATTATTATGAAATAATAATTATAATACTAATGTATTGATAGCAGTACCCTGGAGTGAAAATCGATTTAGAAGGAAAGCTCGTAAACAATTTACAATTGGTGTGCTTGCCTATAATAATAATTTGTGAAATAACAGTAATGCTTTATTATATTTAACATATAGTTTGGGACATGGGCTATGCGAGATAAAGATAATTAAAATGACACATTTGCAGGGTCATTTGGGAATAACTCGTTGTTTAACCACCCTAAAGGTGGACTTTGACCATGTATATCGTTGTTCACTATGTTTGGGTTACAACTTTGTTTTTTGCAAGTTTCATGGGGATTATGATATTTAAGTAGTGTTATGAGAAATTTTTGTATAAGATTTATTACGATGTTAATGTAATTAATGATATGTTGGAATTGCTGAAAGTCTGTGAAAGGTGTACCATTTTAGAGGTGTTTGGTACTTTTACTGTTGTTAGTGTTGGAAGTTTGTTAACATTGTTATTAGTTATATCTGAGTATTTGTACGATGTTGTCGTCTGTACATTATCTTATTATTCGGGTTATGCTATGATTAGCTTTCTTATGTGAAAAACATGTTACGTTAGCAATTTTCCAGATGGGTTAATATATAAGAGGACTTTTTTGCTCGTTATGTTTATCAACAAAGTATATCGAATGTGACGTGAGTCAAGCTTAGATAAAGGTCATGAGGCAAGAATCTACCTTAGTAGTTGATGACAGATGACTGATCTCTGGCTTTAATCGACCTATTTATTTTCTATGATAATGTTTATTTAATATATTTTTATAATAGGTTTGGATAAAACTTTATGTATGCAATTATTCGTGTCAGTATGACATTTAGACAAGGTTATGATAATTTTCTTAATTTTACTGTGTCGATGTAAATTAACTGCTTATATGTGAGATGTGCTTGCAAGTATGAATAGTACGTTTGGTATGCAATGTTAGTTACTTTACTAGGTGTCAGTGTTATAACGTGGTTAAGCTTGAGTTTATTCGTGGAGTTGTGTTGTAGGTCTTGTCGTTGTACATTATTTTCTTAGTTCGGATGTTGCTAAGTATTAATGTGAAAACGATGTTATGTTAGCATATCATTCGTCCTTAATAACCAAATGCTTCATTTGTGCTTATTGTTTTCCGATGTACTCCTGAAATGCGAAGTGAAATATATAATCAATGAGAATCACAGGTTTATGGAGGGTGGGAGCGATGGGAGGAGGGTGGTTGGTGTGTATTTTATGGAATACAGAACCTTTTGTTTGTTACCCGATGCCTAAACACTGTTACACTTTTACCACGAGTACCTTATTCCCAAAGACTTTTTTTTCACTATTTTTGGATAAATTTGTTCGTTGCATTATTCGTTGGTCTTGATATAATTAGCAAGGTTAGATTAAATTTTGTTAGATTCGCTAGCGTCATGAAAACATGCTTGAAAAAGTATGATTACGTTCAACGTTTTTGTAGACTATGTTATGTTGAACGTTTCTGTTATTAAGTGTGGACTTTGTTATACGTTAACAGTATTTTCATCGTAAGTTGAGTTATAGGTTATCGTTTGTATATTAAACTTCTTAGTTTATGTAGATACTTGGTTAGTTTTTTATGTAACTTTGTTCGTTGAATATATATCCGTTTAGATTGTGTTGAGAATTTGTTTATTTATGTTAGTTTATACCTGTGCTACAAAATGCGAGTTGAATCCATAGATCAATGGGAAGTTGTTTATGATAGCTGTTTATTTGTCGGCCTATTGTTATGTGTAATGTTATATTAAAGTCTAGCTTTACGAGATAAAGCTTACTATGTTTGTATGTTATCCGTTGTATTTATGGTACTTTAGGTAAGGATCCTAGGTGAATTTGTGATATCCATGTTACTCTAAATAAACTTGATATGTTAGATTCGTTGACAAGTGTGAATAGTTTGTGTTTTGTACGCTATGTAGTTTACTGTTATGATTGTTTATGGTGGAACTTGTTAATTTTTAGGTTATTTGGGTTGAATGTGTTCAGTTTTGTTGGTACTTCTATTATTAGACATCGCGTGTGCTATGTTAGCTTTTTTAATGTCGAACTCTTGTTAGCTTAGATTATTCATTTCGATCTGAGTTGTTAACGAACTCTTGTTTTTCTGTATTGTTTATCCCAAATGATACGGAAATGTGACTTGAATCAGTCTGTAGATCGATTCAGATCATGTATTAGAGGTAGGTGACGGATGAGTGAAGTGGAGTATAATGGTATTGTTTGATTTACTGATTTAGGGTATTGAGAAACATGGAAATTTTATAACTATTGATTAATTCCAGTAGATAAGTAGTCTGGATGACTTGTGAGTTGCGTCATGGCTAGATTTGACCTTTATGATTTGCTGATTTAGGCAAGGTATGTAAAACATGACTTTTACTAAAAATATGCTTGAATCCATAGATCAACTAAGATCAATAGATCATTGGTTGGGGGTGTAGGTTTGGTCGTTTGATTTTTATGAGGTTTACTGTTTGGCTATGTAAGCATGCATTTTGTATAAATATGGCCTTGAGTAATAGATCTTAGATATAATGCAGGTAGATCAACATCATTAGATCACGAAATACTACGGAGTTGGATTGAATGGTGTTTGATTTATGGTTTCTGATCTTCTGCTATTTATAGGTATGTAAACCGTGCCAATTTTAGTAAAAATATGACTTGTATCAATAGATCATAAATTAAGATCATAGTATAATAGATAATAGATCACAGATGGTCAGAAGGGTGGCTGGATGGTGTTTGATTTAATGATTAATGCTTTAGGGAATGTAAAAACGTGACATTGCGTAAAATATTCCTTGAACAAATAGTATTGAAATAGATCATAGAATAAATAGATCATTATTAAAATTGCTATATAAAAGAGTGGGAGGCGTTTGATTCCCGTTTACTGATTTGTTGCTTTAGGTGTAAATACCCAGTTTTAGTAAGATTTGAGTGACAGCTGAAGCAAATCTTAGAAATATATAATAGATAAAAAATGCGTTGGCAGTTTTGATTTATTATTTATTGCTTTAGGGTATGTAAAACGTTAAGATTTTAGTAAAAAATATAAATTTTATTTTAATTTTTTCATGATGGTTCTGAAACCGATATTTTTTTAAATGCTCAGACCCGGTAAATATGATTAAGGACCAATTGTTGTTTCACGTGTTTTTAATCAGACCGAGCCGGCATCCAGAACACCCGGTGCCCGGTCACTCTATGATCTTGACTCAGCTTTTACGAATCTCTTTTTTCTCTGACTCCCCGAATCCGACTCTTTCTCAACTTACTCTTATGCCATGTTAATCCATTTTACGGGGTCCCAGACACCTTTCGACTTTAACCTCATATTCGAGTCTACGGGATTCCGGCGTCATTATAGGAACCAATATTGGTATTATATATACTATTTACTACCCAGACCGGCACGAGCGAGCACCGGTGCGGATGCCCACTCTCTTATTCGATTACAACTTCTTTCCGAAATCGTCGCAATCTTTCTCAAATTTCAACTTTCGAAACATTTGATTTTTTAGGGCGGCGACCCTTCCGAGGCGCACATGGGAGTATCTGTCGAACGACTTTACTGTCACCATGGAGCCCACTATTTTAGCCCATACCGATAAACCTAACCTAGGTAATATATATATTATAGTATATATATATATATATACCTATTTATATTATTATATATTTTATATATATCATACATATATATAATCTTATATCTCATATAATTTATATTATATATATTATTATATATTATATATATATACTACCTATATATAGTACTATATATTTTTAGGGATATTTTATTCAATTTTCGTAATTTCAAAATTGTTTTATTTATTCCATATTTCATAATTTGAGTATTTTAACTATATAACTAATGTACTATATATATAATAATAATATAATAATATAATATAATAATAATAATAAATATAATAACTTAATAATATATTAATAATAATAATAATAATATAAGCATAAATGAAAAATAAGAATTAAATGATAAATCAATAGATATAAAAAGTTAATAAATAAAAATAAATATAATATAATTAATAATATATATAAATAATGAAATAAAATAAATTGTTAAAATACAAGTTCAAACGACTAATTTCTCAATGGTCGATTCCGCAACTGACACCGTTATCAGTTGTTCAAAACGTGCAGTCGATAGAGGCGCTCAGAGACGTGTGACTTCTGGAAGTGGCTACTAATTCCCAAATACTAGCTGACTTATTTCACCATACTCTTAAATTATTCTAATACTATTCATTCTTATTACCATTTCACAAGTATCACTATTATTTATTATTATATCTTAATTATTTTAACTTATCTTATTTAGCCTTATTATTATGAAGTATCACTATTATTTGTGAAGCTAGCTATACGGTAGTATCACACCATTCGCAAAATATTAATGTGTATTAGAGCGGCGTTTTCGGCACTGCTACCAACCCTAGGAAGACGCATGTGATAAAAATTTCTTTTAATATGTCTCAATAATATGATATCGTAACAGTCTTTATTAACTGTTACTTTAATTTCTTTTAATTGCAATGTTACCAATATAATAAATAAAAAGAAATTACCAAAACGCAATAATATTTCAAATAAGAGATTAAAATTTATAAAAAGGAAAAAAAAACAACTTATTTAAACTGCAGATAATTTATTTAACTTGTATTCAAAAAATATTGATAGTTAAAATTTTTGGAGTGGTTTTTAATAGGAAGGAACTAATAGCGAAGAAAAAATATGATGTGATTTTCATTGCTCATGGAAATTGAAGATGCACAAAGGTTACTACCAAAAGAAGTTATTATAATTCCTAATTTGCCAGGTAACTATTCAATTTAATCATGAATCACTTAAAGGTAAATCTCATTTAAAAAAAAAAAAATCATTTAAAAATTTCTAGCTTATAAAAATCAACAATATTATTTCACTATAAATTAAATTATGAAATTATTAACATTCGTTATTGAGATGACCTTGGAAAAATGTGCAAGGAACCATTGATCCTTTTTTTCCTTAATCCTTTATAACTTCATATACCTAGTCGTTCCATATATATTATAATATACGTATATGAGTATATCAATTATAGCCGCCTCCTATAATATAACCGTATTTATATATATGTATAACCTATATATATATAATATATATATATAATCTTATAGTATTACAGTGGCTTAGCCCAGGATTTTTTTTATCAAGGCGCGCCCATTTTAAATCTTTATACATGTCTGTAAACACTTCATATTCTATTACATATACTATTATATATATTATATATTATATCTACTTATATATTATTATTAATATACTATCTACATAATACAGCTACATTTTCGTGAAAATTACTACATATATAAAATATATATATATTATCTATATATACTTACTATTTATATATAATATATATAAGTATATATATTATTATCTATATATATATATTATAATATATATAAATTTATAATTATATAGTACTTTCAATATTATATATATATATTAGATTATTATTATAATATTATATACTTTATATATAAAGTGGAGTAACCAATATTAATCTTGAGTATATTGAAAATTTTATATAAATTCTAAAATCATTTATGATGTTACATATCGCCAGGCGAGAGAGATGAACAAAGTCCGATATATACACATCTTCAGTTTTTTTAATATATAGATGTATGTAGAGGAGGCAAGTCCAGTAGTCTTTCTCCAGTAGTATTTTCAGCTGTTCTTCACGCCTCTTGAGAGAAACCTTCTTCTACTGAAGCAGTAGACACTGGTAATGGCCCCGTATTGTAAAGATATGAAATTTATATACTTGTTGGCTTGAATCAAAACTAGTTGTCTTGTGCGTTATTGGACCTCATCCTGTGCTATGATGCCCTTTCCCACCTTATAGAAAATAAGTACTTTAATATTCTGCACTTCTTACACTCTCTTAATATCGCCCAGTGCTTGTAATCTTGCTGTCAATTAATACTTTATTTTCGTCATTGGAATCTTAAATTGTTCAGATATGAACCAATTGACAGGAAAGATATAATACTGTATGACTTAACACCCTTTTGTAAAGCTGATCTATAATATCCCAAGAATGGTACTTAAATGGATGTGCCGATATAAAGTTGTGTGTCTCCGAGTCAGGCTGTGGTCTCTATTTTCGTACTTCCGTTGACTCATTGGTACGCAAATTTACCACTAAAGTCAGATTCGCACGATGTGTTGCCTTCTTAAAATATGATAACTTTGTAATGTTTGATTTTATTTTCTGGGGATGGGTTTTCCAAGGTTTGTTTTTTTTCTAAGTTAATGGGATTTACTTAACTTAAATGATTTGCGGAGAAAAAACAACAAATCCAAGAGTGTGTATAATAGTTTCTTTTGAACGATGGGTTGTTACTTGCTAAATGCCTGTTTACAAAAAAGAACCATCACGATGCTTAACAAATCGTTTAGATCTAAGTAGCCTTTTTTGCCTGTATTCAAACTTCAATTGTATTTGTTCTAAGCCTGCAAATTATAGGGTTTATCCCTCTATTTAAATGATAAAATGATTCCTTTACCGTTGGTAGACGGGTTAGCAAGCTCTTTATATCTTCTTGCATCTCATTAGAATACAGATCTTCTTTTTTTTCCACACACTTTATCCTCTTAGACTTAAAGAAACAAGATAAATTGTGGATATTATTACATTGGAATCGCAATTTGATTTATAAAGTATGTGAGGCATAACTTTAAGGAAATGCAAAAAGAGTGGTCAGAAATAGCTTTGTGACCATTTTTGTTTATTTACCTCCATATGCAAACTGCATCCCAATCATTGTCAATTTTTATCTATATAATATTATATATATTTATTTCTATATTTATATTAATATATATATTATTATATCATCTTATATATCTTTATATATTATATCTATATAATACTATAGTATTATATTATTTTTTATATAGCTTGTGAAGAAATCTAACGCTATAATGAATTTTTCAGTGATGAGCTTAAAGTAGTTCCCCGGAGAACCTGATACATTAGTAGCCGGTCTAATCTTTGAAAGAGCTATTTATTACTAGTGTACTTTACTTTTTTTGCTGGAAAGTCTCATATACCTGCTCTTATTTTTATTATATTTATTTTTTATTTTTCAGTTGAACCACAAACCAGAACAAATTCTTACAAAAACGACACCTATAATATTAATAGCTGTGTTTTCTCACTTAAACACTGATAGATCAATTTGCAGAATCAAAATGCTAAACGTTTACGTAGTGGGAGAGAGAGCCGAAGAGAGAGAGAGAGAGCTATATATATAAGAGAGAGAGGAGAGAGAGAGAGAGGAAGAGCGAGAGGAGACTCTTATGTTAAAATTATTTCAGGCCTCCTATTATTATTCTATATATATATTTTATTATATTATATATATCTACCTCATATTACGTAGAGGGGAGGGTACTATACCTATTATATGTATGCGGATGCTAATATTAATATCATTCTTAATTATGCTATAGGAAATCTGGAGTTTTACTTCAATGTTAAAAAATTACCAAACAGACTCCGAGATTTGTTCCTGGGCAACCGAGCACCGACATTCACATAAAATTAAGTCTTAACCCTTGCTTTATTCTTCATTGGGGAGAGGGCATCTTTTGATTACTTTACATTTTTAGTATTTTAACTTTAGGGGGTAAGTGGCCATGGCACAATAGATCAGCATGTTTTTAGTGTAGTGATCTGTATTCATATTTATATATCTATATTATATTATTTATATTATACTATATATACTATATCTATATATATTCATAATATATTCTTATTCATTTTAATGTACAGTTTGCACTTTATATCTATAGCTATATTTGATTATATAATTGTGGTAATCTTAACTACTACTGAGCACGTGGTATTTATTTTTAACACTAACACATTACTAAAAGGAGGGAGAAACCCTGATCAATGAGGGTGTGCTTGTCGTGGTAAATAATCACTCAAAATAAGTAGGATCTATTAGCCGAAGGGAGTAAGTATGTTAGAGTTTGTTGTCAAGGTTGAAGGTATTAAAAGATTTTACGTCTGGTATAGAATGAACTACTCTACCAAGTTCAAACTGCATTAGTTATTTTAGCTGCAAAATAAAGTGATCAATTCGTGAAATGTTGTGCCTTTTATTGGCTAGTAGAAGAATCTGAGAAGAAAGTGTTATTGCAAGTGTTACATAATAGTGTTTTGATATCTGTTTTGTATATGTATTTAATATATGCAAAAATTGGAATAAGAATATAAATTGGGATAAATTACTGAGCCTCCTTCAGGTGATAATATTAATTTGTCCTTCCACGTAATTAACTCGACAGTTTCTGCTCAAGAAACTGCCAGCTGAAGTGTATTCATAGTTTCAGGGGGTGAGATACAAATCTCATAAGTGTACGAAAACTATCCTAGGTCCGCTGGTCTATCTAACACCTCTCAGTCACAGAACTAATAGAAAACTTTCATAGTAATGTCAACAGTAATTTCAAAACTTCTATAATATCAGTGGAAAAAGAGTGTACCAATAACCAAACCTAAGATACTAATATTGTGAGTGGATTGATACTAATTACGTTGTGTGGAGGATAATTAGAATAAAAAAGTAATTATCTTGAAGGAATAAAGTTCCTCATGTATATCTGTTTAAGTAACATCATATTATATTGTAGAATTTTCTTCTTAGCCGATAATATAAGGTAATTGATCAGATTGAACGCCAGTTATTGTACAATATCTTTGATTTTCTTAAAATTATTAATAATTAACCATTCCAAAAAATTGCTCTAACCATACTCCAAATATATTTCTATAATACCTTTAAATTTTTTAATCAAATAATAATTTCCTTTTGAATTTATCTCAAAAGGGTTTAATTAGGTTTATACATAAATTCAAAAATATCTTTATATACCAATACATATTTACTTCAATACCAAAACTAAATATCAGAAATATATATATATATATATAATATATATTTATATATATATATTATATATTATATAATATATATACTATATATATATATATATATATATATATATATATATATATAGTATATATATATATAATATATATATTTATATATGTATAAATATATATATATATATATATATACTATATATATATATATTATATATATATAATATATATATATATATATATAATATATATATATATACATATATATATATTATATATATTATAAAATATATATATATATATATATATATATAATATATATATATATATATATATAAATAAATATATATATAAAATATATATTATATAATATATATTATATATATATATATATATATATATATATATATATATATATTAAAGCTATTTTTCGCTTGGTTGTATTTATGAACTTTTTTGACCCTGTGTTGCTATTAGAGGTGTTAAAATGCACTTATATTTTAAAAACACTTTACTTTACATAAAACTTTTTTTATTAAAATACATATTTATAAAACTATTACATATATATATATATATATATATATATATATTTTATATATATATATATTATATATATATCATATTATTATTATATATTAAATATATATACATTACATATAATAGCAACATATACAAAATTAGTCATGTATATATATGTATAAGTTTTATATATATGTATTTTAATAAAGGTAAAGTTTTATGTAAAGTAAAGTCTTTTTAAAATATAAGTGCATTTTAACACCTCTAATAGCAACACAGGGTCAAAAAAGTTCATAAATACACAAGCTAAAAATATCTTAATAATACATATATATATATATAATATATATATATATATATATATATATATATATATATATATATATATATATATATATATATATATATATATATATATATATATATTATATATATAAAATATATATTATACATATATATCTTATAAAATATATATGTATTATATATATATATAATATTATATATATATATTATATATATATATATATATATATATATATATATATATATATATATATATATATAATATAACAAAAGATAATATCCTATGCTGTGTTCAGGATACACGTGCTTGAGAAGCATTTTCAATCAATTTTTAGCTTCTCTAACTTTTTGATCAATATTACTTTACTATTGATGAAGTCCAGCAGACAGAAAGATGAAATGAAAATTAGAATAAATTCGATCAGTAGTTTAGAGCCACCATGGTTTGGAATTGTTCATTTCTGTTTTTGTACTTACAAGACGCAAAGGTTGAAATAATTAAATTGTTAATATGTTAATTACAGTAATAATTATAATAATTAA
>JABUQX010093590.1:0-2500 GCA_015478945.1 Trachelipus rathkii | reverse complement strand
AATTTTTAGTTGAAATAGAGAGGGAGTACGCAGATCTTCTGCTGCATAACAAGGTATGTTGGTTATCAAGAGGAAACGTTTTGAAACGTTTCGATTCCTTATTAACGGAAATTAAAGCATTTCTTCTTGAGAAGGGTATTCACTATCTAGAAATAAAGAATGATCAGTGGAACCAAAAATTTTATTTCATGGTAGACGTTATGTCTCATCTAAATCAGCTTAATCGTAAACTACAGGGGGAAGGAAACAAATTATTTTCGATGTTAGAAGTTATTTCATTCGAAAACGAATTATCTCTTTTTGCTCAAGATTTTGAAAGGGAAACTTTGATTCACTTTCCAAGCTTGTTGAAGCATCGCCAAGAAAATAATTCTGATATTGACATTTGCTATTTCAAAACAACACTTTTAAATATGAGGGAAGCTTTTCTCAACAGGTTTCAGGAATTCAGAAACAGCAAAGTGACGTTAGCCTTTGTTAAAAAAAACCTCTTAATAACAGAATTAAATTTTTCTCCTTTTAATATTGACATTGGCAACTTTGAAATGCAATTGATGGATTTAAAAAACAAAGAATTGTGGAGCTCGAAATTTGAACGTCTTTGTGCTGATATAGAAATATTGGAGAAAAACAAATGTGAACTTAGTTCACTGCACAAGTGGTCTGCTTTGAAAGACCTGGAGAAGGAAGATATGTTGAATTTTAACACCTGGAATAGTATTCCTGACTCATTATTAATCAGCTGAAAAAATAGGCGTTTGCTTCTTTCCTTTATTCGGGTCTACATATTCATGCGAACAATCATTTTCAAGCATGAACCTTATCAAGAGTATGTTGAGAAGTAGTCTTATTGATGAGAACCTGGAATCGTGCCTAAAATTAAAAGCAACAACATACAAACCTGACTTTCCCAAACTTTCCAAGGAGATGCAAGGGCATTGTTCACATTAGTGTTTGTTAATCATTGCCATGATATATTTTATGGATATCTTACAATTTAATTTTATCAATAAATAATATCGTTATTCAGTATGATATCCAGTTTTATTCAACGCACCTATAGTTAACTAAGACTTAAAATTTTAAGTACAGTTTATTAAGTTAATTTTAGGGAGCGTTGTGGAGTGAAAGAAGATGTAGTGTCGAGGATTGTGAAAGGTATGTTGAGATGGTTTGGACATACAGAGAGGATGAATGAAAGGATATAGACGAAATAAGTACACAAGACGAGTGTGGATGAGAGTGTTTGAAGGGATCGACCTCAGCGAATGTACCTCAATCAGATATAGTTTAAGTTTAAAAAATGTGGCTCCCAAAAGAAATTTCAAAAGTTATACTGTTGATATTTGGCTCTGTTGACTAATGAGTTTGCCGACCACTGAACTAGGAGAACTATGTTGAAATCGAATTCATGTAAATTTGTGTGGAGAAGGGAAAATGAAGGGGAAAAAACAATACATATCTCAAAAACTACAATAGGTACAGGGAAAAGGAATACCTTGTTGGAATCCTGTAAAATTTTACGGAGTAAACTGTAAAAAAAAAAAAAAATCTTCAAAAACTACAATTATCAACAGGGAAAAATGAATGTACATTTTAGAATCATTGTAATTTTTGGCTAGGAAGTGCAAAAAAAAAAAAAATAATAATAATTAATAAAAAATAAACATAAAAAAGTTTGCTTTTTTGGGGGGGGAGCTCGAGCCGGCGGGGGACATAGTATTCATATATATATATATTATATATATAAATATATATTAATTATATATATATAATATTATTATTATAAAATCATTTATAATAACTATATATATATATTATATATATATAATATATATATTTGTAAAGGTATTACACGGCAATGTAGGGTGCTCGAGCCGACGGGGGACAACACCATAAGGGGGGACGTTTTCCATAACCCCGTGGGGAGGGGCGGAGGAACGCCCCGCGACACCCAAATACCAAGAGCGGGTTCCGGAGACCCTCCCCGGAGGGGGGGAAAATAGTCCAAACCCCGTAGTTCCCCGGAAGGCCGAGGAGACCCGACTCCTGCCATACGGTGCGGTTATACCCTTTGGGGTATTTCTTTGAGGTAAAAAAAAAAACAAATTTACTAGAAAGTCTATTTATTTTACGAGTAACGTATAAAAAGTCTCTAAATAAGCTTTCTACTCATATTACTATAAATATTAACAATTATATTTTTTTTTACATTTTTAACCAAAATTTTACCAGCATTCCAAAAATGTATTCCTTTTCCCTGTTAGCTATTGTAGTTTTGAGATTTTTTTTTTTTTTTTTTTTTTTTCCCGCACTAAAATGTACCAGGCATATCAGCAATGTATTCCTTTTCCGGGTAGCTGTTGTAGTTTTTGAGATATGGATTGTGGGCTCTTCTAGAGGCTACATATATAATATATATATATATAGTATATATATATAATTATATTATATATTATATTAATTAATATATATATAATATATATCATATATATATATA
>JABUQX010093589.1:12500-13939 GCA_015478945.1 Trachelipus rathkii | reverse complement strand
TATATATATATATATATATATATATATATATTTATATATATATAATTGTCAATGTACAGGACCCACCACGGCCCACAAAAAAGCAGCCAAAATGGGTTGAAAGATCAACTCCATGGATGGGCCTGACTTATACATATTTTAAATGTCAAAGAAAATTTTTATTCAGTCAAAAATAAATAAATAACCAAAAAAAAAAAAAAAAAAAAAAAAAAAAAAAACCTTACATTAATAAATAGTCCTAATATTACATAACAAAATCATATATTGTAAAGAATATTCATTTCTTGAAGATACAAGAAAATAAGAGTTACCTGCTAAAGTGGGAAGATTCAGATAAGATATAGAATAAACCTTTAGGTGTTATGACCATAAAGTAGGAAAGAAGACGGAATGGGGTCCAGTTGGTGACAATCAATGAAGATCGGGTGAACAGATTTCGGGGTATAGCGACGGGAAAAATTTGCAGATGGGAGGAGGGTCTCGTGACATGTAGTGACCGTGAGTGATATTAGTGTGGACAATACGGAGGCTTGCAAGTATCATCTCGTGTAAGCGCTTTCGTCGGTGGGAGGAAGACCACTCACCAATGCTCGGCTTTATATTTGTTTCGCTTACCGCTGATCACTCGTCCAGCACTCTTGCCAATAAGACCGAAAGCCTTGTCGGAGAGTAGGATAGTAATCGGTTGATGGGAGGCGGCCTTGTCGAATGACATCCGGGAGGTACCTGGAACAGCTCCGAAAAGAAGAGGCGGTCATTTTGGCCTCTCTGTCGGCGATTTCATTGCCAGTTACCCCAACATGAGAGGGGGTCCAACATAGTATGATTTGTTTCTTACGTCATTGAAGCAAAAGAAATTGTTGTACGGCGGATACCATTGTGTTTTTAAAATAAGGGATTTTGCGCGCTGAGTGAATCTGAATAAATGGCATAATAGTAATCTTGGTTAATGAATAGAATTCTAGAAAGTGCAATCATTATAGCCATTAATTCTGTCGTAGAAAATGAAGCATGAGGGGGGAGAGGTTGCGGTCAGGAAAGACGGCAGATGCATCCACACTTCACTGTTTTAGAGCCGTCAGTAAACACTGGAGTAAATTCACCGTGAACTGCGGAATGATACAGGAATGATGTCATTAATAAAGCAGCAGGGTGGCTAGATTTTGGGGGGGGAGAGAGAGGGAGGGAGGTCAGGCAGTACCAAGCAAATGGTGGGAGCAAGGAAAAGCCAAGGTGTATACACTTCGTCTTAAGAGAAAGGCAACACCTTTTGCAAAGGGATGTTGAAGAAATTAAGAATGTTATAAACTGTTTGCAAATGGCCTGTAATTAGGATTCTGAGGTATTTCAAGCAGAATCGGTGTTATGGTAGGTGGTATTGGGGTTTGAAAGCGAAGATAACTTGTGCACATGATGTATTTCCTTCGAAGAGAGAGTGG
>JABUQX010093588.1:0-35680 GCA_015478945.1 Trachelipus rathkii | reverse complement strand
ACAACAAATATAAAGAGCCATTTTCTTTTTATTCTTTATATGCTTCCGCCTAATTCTTTGATCCAGATAAAGCCTTAAGTCAATCTTACATATTAACACACACACACCCCAAGAAAAAAGATAGTTTTATTTATTATATCGTGATTCTTTTTTTTTTTTTTTTTCTTTTTTTTTTTTTTTTTTTTTTTTTTTTTTTTTGTCCAATAGAAAGAAGGAAATGGTGTGAAAAAAAAAAATTTTAATTTTTTTATATTATTATTTCATTTTTTGGTGACGTTGGTTTCATTTCGCCCAATTTTCTTCCGTTTTTCTTTATCGTTCCAATTCCGGTGCGGAAATGAGCATTCCCTTCGAATTGAAACCAACATTAATAAGGTGGCTAAATAACTATATATATATATATTATATTATATATATATATATATATATATATATATATATATTAATAATATATAATATATATATATATATATATATATAATAACCAGTATCCTATTGCAGTTTATGGAGTTCTTCTTTCTATCTTTTTTTATTTTTATAATATAGTATAATATATAATATATATAAATAATATAATATATATATATTATATAATATATATATATATATATATAATATATATATATATTTATTTTTATATATATATATATATGTATGTATATATATACTATATTTACTATGGATAACAATGTTGCACTTATTTATATATTGTTGGAGACGGGAAGCAAACCAACTAAGAAAACCAATGAAATTAGAGAGCAAAATAGACAACTAAATAACTCTCAAGAAATACTCCTCCTAGAGAAATCAAATATTGAAACATCTAAAAATGGAAAGTTAAAGAAACAATTCTGAAGGAAAAGGAAGAATATCTCGTTGGTGAACGGTTAAGTTGATTTTATTTTTTAGTAAAAGTTTTTAAGAAAGAGAAAAGAAAGGAAAATGATATTTGATAATTTATATTTTTGGGAATTAAGTCTGGAGCCTGATACTGGTTACAAGAAGTCTGGAAGGTCGCTGATCAAGGAAATAGTTTGCTGCCGGTCTAACTTAATGAGGTTTGCGTAACTGAACGAACAGAATATTCTTTTTTACGATGAGTTTGGAGTTACGATTTGTAAGTTGTGCCTTTGAATTGTTATACAGTGTTAAAGATTAATTGATTAAGTACTGGCATATCTAAATAAGACTATATTTTAGAGCTATTGTGCGTATTAATTAAGTGTGAGTATGATTTTTGAAAAGTTACTTTTTTTAATTTGCTTAACGTAACTTACTTAGTTTCTTTACAAACATTGCTTGGTAGTAACCAGTAGTAAAGTGATTATGCTATAATTTAGAAAGTTATAATCTTCGTTTGCATTGACTTTATATTATGAATGTTATATTATGAATACCTTAAAGGTTTTGGTGTATAAATTATAGTTTGTTGACATATGCCAAGGGTGCAACAACCTTAAATGGTCAGCATAACTAATGTTACATCAAGTGACTTTTTTGTAAGTTATTTTGTTATTATTGGGAAACTTAAGCCAGTTATATTTAGGTCTACTGGCGATATACTTTCCTATCTTACCGATTTATGGTTTTCCGCCCTTAGGAACTACGGGGAGACTTGCGTGGTGGCGCTTGACATATCCAAAGCATTTGACCGGGTATAGCACGCGTCACTGCTCTCCAAGATCCCCTCTTTTGGGTTTCCTCCTTCTCTTTGCTTACTTATGTCTAGTTTTCTTTCAAATCGCTCAATATCGGCTGTTGTTGATGAGGCGACTTCTTCTTCCTTTTCTGTCAATAGTGGTGTTCCTCAGGGTTCTGTCTTATCTCCTACTTTATTCCTACTTTTCATTAATGATCTTCTCACCTGCACATCTAACTCTATTCACTCATATGCCGATGACTCGACCCTTCATTCTTCAACTCATTTCAATTCTGCTCCTTCTTTACTTCTAGAATTGCCTCTCGTCTTAATCTTTCCGATTCTATTCTTACTGAACTGGATAGAATTTCCTGGTGGAAAGCCTCAACTTTTGAAATTCAGCTCTTTAAGAAGTCAACTTCTACAAATCTCCCTACTCTAAGACACCTTCTAGCTTTCCTTATCTCTTTCGACGGTTCTTCTCGTATCTCCTGTTGACAATATAAACATCCCTTGGCCATAACATAAACAAAAAAAATGCTTGGAAACCCACATCACACTGGGGGTTTTTTGCTAGGGCAGCCTCAAAAAAACTGAGTTCTGTTTAGACTGCGGAACTTTTTTTTCCTCTTCACAGTTACCCCAGTTATCAAGGGCCTCATTCGCCCTTGTATGGAGTATGCTCTCATATCTTATCTGGGGGGGCTAAGGTTTCACCCGGCTTTTGGAAGGGTGCGATTCAAGGCAAAAAGACCTATAACTGTCCTGTTCTTTCTAGTTTCACTTGACCCTCTATCTTGCGGCGGGATGTTGGTGCTTTATCTCTTTTCTATAGGTACCGTAGCGGCAAGTGCTCGAAGGGAACTTTCACTCTTCGTGCCAACCACCTTTAAGAGCCCTCGGTAGCGCAAGGGTGCTGTTGTCGTCACATGAGTTTTGGTTGATATCAGCACTCCAGACTGTAGTTCGCTGCGTGCCTCCTTTTTTCCTGCCCCTCTGTTCTGTGGAATTCTCTTCCATCATCTGTGTTTCTTACTGAATTCAATTTGCCATATGCCAAGGGTGAAACAATCCTAAATGGTCAGCATAACTAATGCTACATCACGTGACCTTTTTGTAAGTTATTTTATTATTAGGAAACTTAAGCCAGTAACTACAACTGACAGTGAATTTGCCTGAGCTTCGTGAGGTGAAATCAATTATTTTTACTGAAGAAAGCAAATTAAATTAGCTTATTTGGATTTTGAAAAAGTTTACTGTGACTATAAATTTATGATGCGCTGTTAATGAAAAAAATCCAAGTCGCTTTCGATTGGATTTTTTTTCTTCTTACTGAGCGTAACATTTAGCTAGTTTGTAAATACATTATTAGGTAGGGTTATGAATTTATCCTTGCAACTGTGAACTAATTATATATATTTAGAAAATTGATTGATTTTCTTCTTCGACCATATATTGCAGAATTTTCGATCCCTTTATATATATATATATATATTTTTGGACGAAAAAGAGATACTAAAAATGGTGAAAGACATCGCAAAAATTACTGAAGCAAAATCTTTCGTAAGAAAAGCTCAAAGTTAATGTGCAAAATGCCTTTAAGGTCTTTTGAGTAAATCCTTCAGAAAAAGTTCCAATGATAAATTTCTTAACGTCTGTTGGGAGCCTTCCAATTAGGCGTAACTGAACTATCTAACCTAAACTAAACCGAACCCAACCTAACCTGACCCCACCCCCCCACCCCCCCCTTAACCTAAATTAACCTACCCTAATATTAACGGAGTCAAACTCTTATATATGTTCCAAATAATATATATATATATATATATATATATCTGACATATATACGATATATTATATTATATATTATATAAATATTATTATATAATATATATATTATATATATATATATATATATATATATTATATATATATATATATTATTTTATTATTACTATTATTACTTGCACTTTTGCCGCTGAGCGGGGTAGTGGTGCGTACAGCCTCCCTCATTCACCCCCCCCCCCCACACCCCCCCACCCACCTCCACATCCCCCCCCTCATTCCCTCCAACACCCTTCCCTTTACCATCCCTCCCCCCTCCAGCATCTCCTTTATTCCATCTCATCCATCTCCTTCTTGGTCTCCCCCTTCCTCTCCTTCCTATCCCCTCCGCCTCCCAAACTCTCCTAACCACTCTCTGTTCCTCCATTCTCACTAAATGCCCATACCATCTTAACATTCCCTTCTCCGCTCTTTCCCACCAACCCATTCCTTCAATCACATCTCTCCCTCACCACCCTATTCCTAATCCTCTCCCTTCTGCTAACCCCACAAACCGCTCTCAACCCCTTCATTTCAAATACTTCCAACTTTTTCCTGGACCTGGCATTCAACCCCCACGTTTCACACCCATACAACACCGCTGGTACACAGATTTTTTCAAACATACTTATCTTAACTTTCTGTGATAGATCCCCCCCCTTTCCATATTTCTCTCAGACCACTCAAAGCTCTCATTCCTTCTCCTACTCTATGTTCTATCTCCTCCTTCATCCCTCCCCCCTTACCCAAATTCATCCCTAAATATCTAAAAATCTTTACTTCTTCCAGAACTACACCCCCCACTCGAAACTCTAACCCCTCCCCCTCCTCACTTTCCTCCTCCTCAAACACTAACACTTTACTCTTACCTGGATTATTTTAAGCCCCTTTTGTCCACACATTCTCTCAAACTCCCTCACCAAATGCCTCAGCCCTTCCGCGTTCTTCGCCACTAGGGCAGTATCATCCGCAAACAGTATCATGTTCACCTCCCTTCTATCATTCCCATTCATCAAATTCCACCCCCCTCCCCTCCCTCTTCCTCTGCAAACACTCTCCATAAACAAATTGAATGCCACGGCGACATACCACCCCTTCCTCAATCCACAACACGTCTCAAACATCTCACTTCTCCCCTTCCTAACACTTCTCACCACACATTCTACTATATCCTATAAAAAAGCCCTTAATTCCTTTCCTAAATTACCCCCACCCATTATCCTCCAACACCCTCCACAATTCACCCCTATTCACCTATCATATGCTTTCTCTAAATCTAAAAACACCCATACACTTTCCCTTTTCTCTCTATACTTTTCTCCACCAACATCTTTAGTGTAAACACTTGGTCCACACACCCTCTTCCCTCCCTAAATCCACCTTGTTCTTCCCCCATTCTCCCCTCCGTTACACCTCTTACTCTCTCAATCAGTATTCTCCCGTACACTTTCCCTACCACACTTAAAAGACATATACCTCTATAATTTCCACATTCCATCCTATCCCCTTTCCCCTTATACAGAGGAACCAAACAACCATCCTCCCAATCCTGTGGTACCTCACCACTCTCCAACATATGTTAAATAAACCTTAAAAGCCATTCCTCCACCCCCTCTACCTCCCTCTGCAGCCAATTTCCATTCTCACACCATCCAGACCTGCGGACTTCCTTCCTTTATTCAAGGCCCAAATAATTTCCTCCATTTGTATTTCATCCTCCCCCTCCCTCCCCACTTCATTACCCATCCTCACCTCTTGCATATCTTCCTCCCCTACCCCACCCACTTCATTCAATAGTCCACTAAAATACTCCCCCCACCTCTTCCTCACCCTATCCTCTCCTCCTATCCACTCCCCATCTCCTCCCTTAATCCTCTCCCCCAACCCCTCCTTCTTTCTTCCTTTTTTTATTTACTTCTTTCCAGAACATCTTACTCCCCGATTCGAAATTTTCCGTCACTTTTCTACACCATCCCTCTTTTGCTCTTCTCTTCGCCCTCTCCACCACCCTCTTTGCTTCCACTCTAACCCTTCTATATTCCTCCCAGCTATCTTCTCTCCTACTTCCCAACCATTTCACATAAGCCTCCTTTTTCCTTTTCACCACCTCCTTCACCTCCTCACTCCACCATTCACTCCCTTTCCTTCTGCTTGCACCCACCTTTTTTACTCCACATACCCTTCTAGCCTCTTCACATACTGGCTCTCTAAATCCTTCCACTCCCCTCCACCTCCCCAATTCCCGTCCCTCTCACTTTTCTCCACCTGTCCTCCATACTTCTCCTAAACTCCCTCTTACACACTATCTCCTCCAATTTTTCCACCTTTATCACTTCCACTCTCCTCTTTTCTCCCCTTTTCCTAACCATCACCTCTCCTCCCACCCTTATTCTGGCAATCACCAAATAGTGATCCGACATCCCCCTCCCCGCCCCTCTAAATACGTTTACATCTAATAATCTACCTCTATCCTTCCCATTTACACACACATAATCTAGTAACGCCTTCCCCCCCGTTATCTCACTCTTCCATGTATACTTATGATTCTCACTTTTTTTAAACCAAGTATTCCCCACTATCATTCTTCTTTCGACACACAACTCTATCAGACTTTCTCCATTAGCATTCCTATCCCCTACCCCAAATGGTCCTATTATTCTTCCCACCCCCTCCCTTCCCACTCCTGCATTCAAATCTCCCAATAGACAAATTTTATCATTTACCCCGAAACTTTCCCAACACTCATTCAGCTCCCCCCAAAATCTTTCTTTCTCCTCCTCCCTTGCTCCATTCACTGGTGCATATGCACATATAAACACCCACATTTCCCCCCCGAATTTCACTTTTACCCACATTATCCTAGAACTCACTTGGTTACACAATCTCACCTTATCCCACATCTCTTTCCTCATAACTATTCCCACCCCTTCCCTCGCCCTCACTCTCTCATTCACCCCCGCTATCATACCCTTGTACTTTCCAAACTCCATCTCCCTCTTTCCCTTCAACTTAGTTTCTGTTATTCCTAGCACGTCCAACCTTTTTTCCTCAAACATCATCCCCACTTCCTCCCTCTTCAAATCCTCGTTTACCCCTCTCACATTCATACACCCCACCCTAATTACCCTCTCCTCCCCATCTTTCCCTATTTCTATATATAACTCCAATAACTCCAATAGGCTGTACGCTTTATGGGACCCCCCTCCCTTGGTACTTCCCAACACCTAGGGCTACCACCCCGCACACCAACCCACAATAACAATAACAAAAAAAACGTTAAAAATATATATTATATATATATATATATATATATATATATATATATAAATATATATATATATATATATATTTTTTTTTTATGTATATATTATATTATATATATATATATATAAATATATATATATTATTTTTGGCACATCATCATTTCCTGCATGGTTGCAAGGTGGTGTTGGTGGTTATATATACCGTTTATATATATATATATATAATATATATTATATATATATATATATATATATATATATATATATATATATATATATATATATATATAATATATAAGAGTTATATATATATATATATATATATATATATTACTATATATATAACTCATTCATGCCTAGCAAAGTAATTTCTTCAAAAAATGTTATTGTTGTCCTCCCTGAGATTAATACAGAAAACAGATTCGGTATTAACGGCATCATTCCTGTTGTCCTCAAAATTTGTGGTTCTGTCTGATCTTGCACTCTGCCTTAGTAAACTTTTTCGTTCATGCCTTTCCACATTGACCTTGACATATACTGAAGAAGGGGGACACCTCTCAACCTTCTTTCATCACATCACCTCAGTTGTTTCCGTTGTATTTGGGTGTTGTTAGTCATTATCTGGGATCATTCCAATCACTCTGCCCTTTCTGAAAGGATGGAATTATTAATTCATCTTATTTCAATGATGTTCTATAATTTCTTTCTTGTCGTTGAACTGTTGCATCATTTTCCCTATAATATTTTTATTTCAACAGACAAATTTCGTCAGAATTAGCTAATCGCATGCCCCTTCCCATAAGGAGAGCTTATGTCACTCGTCAGTTTCAACCTATGACCCGAGACTTGACAGCAATGCTCGTTCATACATTCTTACTTCTTTCCACACTTAATATATATAATTTAAACACTATTCAAACTCTTTATATCTGTTCATATCGAATCTTGATTTTAGTGAATTTGATTGGGACTTCTAACTTTGGGGATTCCATGTATATCTCTGACCCTTCGCACCAAGAGGAGATAAAAAAAACATACATAAGTACACACACAAATGCAAGCATAAATACACACATGCTCGTACATAAAATTCATATTCAATAAAAGTCATAAAATTTTATTAAATAAACAGAATTCCTTAAATATTCAAAACTGGCATTGCCGAATGAAAATAAAACATAGAGGATCGCTGGTTAAGATGAGAGAGGGAGAGAGAGGAGAGACGGAGAGAGAGACAGAGAGAGCGAGAGAAGAGGAGATGTGTGTGCGAGAGAGAAAAAGAACGCACACCAGCACGCACGCAACAAAAATAAATGTATAATGTAAATAATAAAATAATTAAATGAAAAAAAATAATTAAAAAAAAATAACTTACTATATCAACTAACCAATATACACTCCCCTACCCTGTCTGATATGCACTCTTTACATGTCTATAGTAATTATATATATATATACTATATTATTAATAATTTCTAATTTCTCTATCATTATTATAAAAAGTTTACACCTAACGTTCGCTCCTATCCTATATTTTATAAAAATATACTCTTAAATTTTAATTATTGTTGCCAGGCACGTTCTGGACATAATTGATTTTATCTAATTAATTTATCTTAACCTTATTTTAACTTCCCCACGTTCGCAAATCACTTTCTCTTATCTTTGGTAAAAAAAAAAAAAAATAATAAAAAAAGCCCCGGATAAAGGATCTATGATGAAATGAGTTTCATTGAAAATTTTTTGTTAGTTTTTTCTTTTAGAAAAGACTACACGACCAAAAAAAAATGACATTCATGGCTAATGGATTTCCAGAACTAACTTTTTTTTTTTTTTTTTTCTAGAACTGACTTTTTTTACTTTCTTTTTTAACATAAAGATTTTGTCAGAATGAGACTCATCACAACAAAAACCTCCCAGCGCGAATTATACACACAAGCTCTCATACTCCCAATTACACCAGCGAACGCATAATAGTTCCCTCTCTTGAATGTACTGGTTCCTTGTGCCGTGTATCGTGTGAATCGTGTTTCTGTGCGTGAATAATTTTAGACCCTTCTTTCATAATGTTCATTTAATATATTAAGATCAGTGAAATCTCTCTCTCTCTCTCCCTCTATCCCCCCCAAGTAATAATACTTTAAATATAGGATTTAATTACCTATTTGGATATATAATTGTTTACTGACTCTATGATATATATAGTTATACCCGTAAATATGTAGTATATATATCAATAAACTATATATGTAAAAATTAAAGAATAAAAAGATGTCCTTCCATTATATATAATCCTAATATATATATATATGACTTTAGCTAATCTATTTGCTAATTTTTTAAAATATATTGCTTTACTACATTCATACAAACCTACCGTTAGTCTGTCTTTTTCGAGCTTTAATTTATACAAAATGACATGTGAAATACATGGTTATAAGTTGAGATAGTTTTGTGGTAGTCGACCCCGAGCTCCATGGTGCATTGAACAGCTGTTAGTGCAAGCCAAGAATACAATAGGCTTTGCATAGATCCCTTCATTTTGGCGGAAAAGAAACAACCTTAGATAAATTGTTATATGAGGCTTGCTGGTGGACGGGAACTATTGGACCTGTCTATATACAATTTCAACTGACAACAGTAAACCTCTCATCATCATGTTCCGGTGAATTCCGTCCAGAACAGGACGCGTAATACCTATTTTATCTGAGCTAATTGTTGACAGTCATATTATATCACTTATCTAGCAAGTATGACTTGGAGCCACAGTCCCTTTATAAAAATAAATCCAGTGCGGTAGAAATCACATGGAACAATCCCATTTAACCTGACAAGGTAGTAATACGTTTTCTCTTATCGCACTTTTATTGTATATATCCTGTTCAAGTTTGATATCATGTACTTGTTAACATACAATATTATTCGTTTCCTAAATATATCTAACGTTCCTGAATGTGAATATTGCCGTACCCTTAATACATCAATTTTTTTTCTGAGGAAATTTGTCAGTTTCTTGAGACCTTTGTTCATAAACTGTTCATCCAACACATTAAGAAAAGAAAAGAAAAGTTCTATAATATATCTTAAGATACTAACTTCACGTAGTACAACAGACAATTTACGAGTAGGGGGCCCATTTTTTTTGTCCAAGCACCCAGCTAATCAAGGTCGATTCGGGGCTAGAAGAAATGGTAATCAAGTTCACCAGCTGTATCTAGAAAACTAGAGCAAAGCAGCTGGCGGTGGAGAACATGAACATGAACATAAAAATAAACATGAACATGAACATGATGATTTCTGAGAAAGGAGAGAAGAAGAGAGAATATGTTCTGATTGAGAGTTTAGATAAATAAACCAAGAACCAAAGATTAAATAGACATCTATAAGCACAATCTTCATGAATTCAGCTTTAGAACCTTCCTACATAAGAGCGCGCACCCCAAAACCCTCTAACTACAGTTAGGTAGAAATTCATAAGCACCTCAAAAAATTGAAAAAACGACGAACATAATTACATTCGTTGAGTACATAGGCACAGCAACCGCCTTTGACTGAATAATTGAGTATGGTGACAGTAGGAGAAAGAGCAGAATATGGTTTGATATCAGAGCACTTAAGTATCTGTGTTTCGGTTAAGTACAAGAGATGAGGTTTTAGAAAAAGAGAGACGTGCGTGGTCGAATGAAGTGGACACTTGAGGAAAGCCGCGAGATTCCCAGAATTAATGAAGAAGAAGAAATAATGTACCAGGAGCCAATCGCCTCCCAGACCAAAGGGCTCCGAGCCAAGAAGAAAAAATTATCGCCAATCAAAAAACGATATTTGCGAAAAGAGATATATGATGTATTTAGAGTTTTTCTAACAATCCAACAAAACCTAAACTTAACCATGGAATAGACTCTAACTCTAAACCTATACTTCACTTACCTCACTATAACACTAACCAAGAATTTAAAACAAATAACAATAAAAAAAAATAACTAAAAATAAAATAACTAATAACAAGAATATTAACATTAACATAAACATAAACATAAAGCATAAACATAAACATAACATAAACATAACATAACATAACATAACAAAACAAAACAAAACAAAAAAAAACAAAACAAAACAAAACAAAACAAAACAAAACAAAACAAAAAACAAAACAAAACAAAACAAAACAAAACAAAACATAACATAACATACATAAACCGTAACTAAGCAAAGCTTAATTTAAAAGTGTAAACAAAAACATAAACATAACATCAATCCATACAACATGACGCAACATTGCAAACAACATAGCATAACATAACATTAATCATAACATGAACATAAACTTATAAACACTAACACTTTAATTATTATCATGCTCTTTTGTATTCAAAGTATTTTGGCTAATAAAATGAGGGAAAGTTTTTATTGAAATGTTCCGCGTGTCTACTCCATTTTCTGCCTTCGGACCAGCTGTTTCCCGTGTCGACCCACTTTTTGTTTGTAGTCTTCCTTCACCCACAACACAAGAGAAGATAATAAAACAACATTCGTCCTCCATCATTCAGATCACAAAAAAACACCACAGAGCAGGAGAACCAAACTCCCAATTATATCTTGTTTGTAAATTAAGAAATTCTGTTTTAGGTTCTTTGATTAGGTAATCTACTACTGACAACTTCGACTATCTTTCTTAACTTCTCAGAGTTGCCCCGCCTTATATATTTGTATCGAATGCTATTTCAGTTACCTTTTTCTAGAGGAGTGTTGTGTATATATAATGTAGAGATGATTGTGTTTAATATGGAGTGTACTATTGTGTAGCAAAGGCGGTGTTGTAAAACATGGACACCCGCGAGAAGAGATGTGAGAGCGCCGGAACCAATTGGAAGTGTATAGGAGGTATATAAACACCTGACACACCTATAAATAGCAACACAAGAGTGGCGCCGACTAATCTTACTCTCCCTCTATTTGAGAGTCGCTTTTAACTTCTTCACCCCGATATTTCTAGGTAAGTACGTATATATATACCTATATATATATACTATAGTATATATAATATAATATATATAATAGATATATATGTATATAGTACCCATTATATATATACTATATATTTCATCTCATTATATATATATAAATAAGTACCTAAGTATACTATTATATCATATACTATGTTAACAATACGCCAATAGACCGCATGCTTTAAAAATTAGAACTCTTTTTCTTATTGTTAGACAAATAAAAAAAAACTATATAGTGCCGCACTAACGTAAACACTTCGCCCCCTCTAGGCACGTGTCGGAACCAACACCACAGTATTACTTTTATTCTCGAGCTTCATTGTAGACCAACTAAACTAGATTCACCATAAGCAATATTCTTATTTTTCTATTTTATTCAATATTATACAGTTTTATTATTTATTATATTATCCTTCTTCATATATTATAACCACTGATTAATTTTTTCTATCCATAGAAGGCCCCCTGTCGCACTATGCTGTTGTCTTCCGTCCCAGGGATTTTTCCCTGCTATCATTTCTATCCGTAGCCTGTGCTCGAGCGAGTGTGTGTGCTTTTATTGTACTTTAAATAAAACTATAATTAAGTGGCCCGTATATAATAATATATATATAGTTAACTTATTATATGATATAATAATATGAAAATACACTAATACCAGTAATAATAATAAATATATTTCGGCGTTATTATAGTATATATATAGCTCAAATAATATAAAATACAGTGGCGCTTAGGCAGCGCGAAGATTCAATTTGGCTCCTAATGATAACGCATGAAAATAACTTTTATTCTATATATATCTATATAATAGTAACGAATATGAGAAAGAAAATAAAGTTCTACTATCACTACTTATTAGAATTTTATTATTATTTTTTATACGCAAAATAAAAAATATCAATACCCACGGAATTTTTTTTCCTAGATATATAATGTATTATTATTATATGAGTTGTTGTGTGAGTGTGTGTACGTTAGATGTGAGCTTATTTGTTAATAATCTACAGTGATAAAAAAGTTTTCACTTCGGTTTACATACAAAAATTTAACAATCATACAAGTGGTACAAAACAGTTGTAAATTCAAACACAACCTTCTGTGGCGCCACCTTGCCCTCTATAATAAATAAAAATACATTATTTGAACACCGATAAAGTAAATAATAAACATATGAAAAGATTCGGCTCTTTAGTAAGAGTCCGTCAGCTGGTTAACTACATATTAAAAATTTAAGGTACTAGATTAAGTACGCTTATGGATTTCAGCGATACTTCTGCATATTCCTATTATATTTTTCACAACTTCGTATCATATGCGTCAACTTAAATAATTTTTATGAAATACTCAATCCATACATAGTTCTATTAAACAGCCTGTCTTCTTCATGAATTTTTCTATAGCCCAAGAATCTTACTACCCTTCTTCGCATTTCCAGGTCGCTGAAAGACCTGGTTCCAATGGTACTGATTGACAATCGCGTGCACATTGCAATTACCATAGACAGGATTTTTTGTATTTGAGAGAAAAAAACCCACCCGCCCCAAAAAAAAGTCCACTCATTTAATAACTTCAGGTTAGAGTTTCTAAGCCTTTTTGCAACTCTGTTCTGCTTATTCCTATTTTTTTATCCAGTCACAAGTTCCCAATATTACCAATAAATCCAAGTTCGTCCCAAGCAACATTTGAAATAGAGATCATACAAACTCTGAAAAACACAATTTTTAACTTCTCACAACAAAAAAAGACCTACGGAAGAGCACCTAACATAATAAAGGCGGATGCTCCCGAACGATTAAAATTAAATATAGTGCTGCACGTTCTGTTTCTAAAAACCATCTGATCCGTATCTTCTAAGTAGCTATTGAAAAGTGAAAATCAACGATCAAGTACAACACGTCGACCAGAGAGCCGCTCCATATTCAGCAGAAGTATTCAGACAAGGCCGTAGATTCTGCCATTATACTTTTGTGAGATTACACTATTTTCTAGAGAGATGGAATAGCATAGTCTTTTTTACTAGGAAGCTCGAGTAAATAAATAACCAATTGCGAGGATAAGAGTCAGCCTTTACATGCATATTATTTTGCGTCAGCTAGTTTTGCATTGGTCTTTTGACAACCTTCCAGATATTTTGATTCCATTGATTTCCATCAAGATACTGTTCCTATAATGTACAATATAGACTACTTGTTCCTATGACCGATAATGTAAACTACTGGTGTTCCTAACTCAACAGCAAAATTATTCCCACTTGAGTCATTACAGGAATACGATCTTTGTAATAAGACAACGCGAGGATTCTTTGTTTGTATCCCAAGCCTCTAGCACCAAAAGAGCTTTTTTTCTTAGTAGATTGTGTGCGCGTTGCAACGCAATTTTTCATATTTGTATGAGAAATAGCAGTGTACTATACGTATTTTGCGGATACCAACGTGTTTCATGAAGTGTTAGGGTCTAACGTTGTGTAAATGTTTTTCTACTTTAGGTGGGAGTCTCTGAAAAAGTTTGTCTTTATTTTGTGCTTAATAGTTATTTCAAAATTATCACCGAGCTATATTAATCGTTTACTCGCATTATAGATGAACCAAAAATTAAGCCTAGAGGCTTACACACAAGTGAAAATTATACTTCTTTATCAATAGTGTTTTACCCGCTAGTTTCTTTTTGAACCCTATATGTGTTCTGCAATGTCTTCGCGCTGGCGTTCACTGCGCTGCCACCAACGCATAGACGCGGCTCTCACAACCCTTTTCTCAAACAAATCAATCTTTTGGCAATGTTCAAAAACTTCAAAGAACTTCAAACCCCAGAAATTCTTCTTCGAAAACAATCTTTGTTTTCACATGATTCTTAAAGAAGCTTTATGTTATAAGGATAATTGTACTTGGAGACATGACAAATCCACAGTTATCATCTCCCAATATATGAGATAGATAACCAAAAAAATTCCTTACTAACCTCGCCAAGACCGCGGATCAAATCAAAATGTTTTATCCCTCTATGACTGAATTCCACACAATTTTGATCAGATTCATTTTAATCCGGCAGAAGTCCAGACAGATGCTCTGGACCTTGTTCAATATGTTCCTTTCGCACGACTGTTCTGACCCAATGATACACCAAACAATTCTCAAAGGTCGACATGTGCTGATAAATCAGCCCCGTCTGTTCAAAAATTCCTCCTCATGCATGGTCTGACCTCTCCCCTTCCAACAGGCGTTGACCCCTCACTGCGCCCCTCCTCCACGCACTAAAAGTGAGTGGTTTTCACTATTATTATCGCAAATGATAGACTGAGTGTTTCCTTTTCATTTCTGCACCATACTTTTTCATCTATTTGGGAGGGGTTCCCCTTCCTTCCAAACCTTTGGCAAAACCGTTGAGAGGGTCTATCTGCTTTAGTTTCCTTGTGCATACTCATAAACGGAACAGCATAATTCCCTTGCGCATTCAAAATTTAAAGCACTGCGTTTGCGCAGCGCGAGCTAATTGCTATAGATCATACACTGCAGGAGCCTAGCTGGAGAAACAATGTCAGCGAAGAACCAGCGTAGAAAAAGCACAGAAGCTACCTTGAACTTAAAGCCAACATGAGAAAGGAAAACACATAAAACATTTAAAAAAATAATATCAAACGTTTCTTTTATTATAACGTTTTTACTTAATAGTAATGACTACTTCTAATTATCTAGTTCGTATTGTTATGTACTTTTTCACCTTTTTCTTACTATATTAAACCCTTAAAACGTCTACTGGCAGAATATTAATTGGATGATTTTCCCTCCATACCGCAAGGAATTAGGGGCCGCAAAGCTGCGCCCCTGCCCGTACTCCCACTGTTTAAGTCTAAAAAAATTTTTTCTTATACCTAAAAAATCCAAATAATATCATTACATTTATATTATTAACTTTATTTTTATATTTTTTACTACTAATTATAAATCCAATATTCTATACTTACCCCTTTTATATACCCAAAATAAAAAAAAAAAAAAAAAAATACCTATAGGAACAGAAAAAAAAACCAAATATAAAATAAATTATATTAAGTAAACTATTCTATTTCGCCCCCACCACTATTTGGTTATTCTGATTGATACCGGATCCATCGGCCAGTTTTACGGGGTGAGTTGATATGCGGCTTTTCCCAAAGGTAAATTGATTTCTCAGTCCACCACCTGGTATTCTGTATCTATGGTTCATTTGTATGGTCTAAGATATGTGTCAAATACTGTCAATCCAATAAATGAGAGCATGTAACAAAATACAACAAAGGACAACTAGTAATTCCAATCAATTTATACATAAATGCTGTTTTATAACTTCCGTTTTCTCGATTATATGTTTTTGGCAGCCCCTTTCTTTACGCATCGGTCGAATATTCTCCCGAGAAGATGTGAAACTTTCTAAGGGTAACTGACTGTATAAAATAAGAGATCCAATGCTATTCCACGCCTGATAATCAGTTAGAGAATTCTCTATTGTCCCTCTAACCTTATACACCTCCTTTCCTTGTGTTGAGACTTAACAAATTATCTTTTAGCTTTTTTTTGGTGAAAAAAATCAGACATTGTTTGTTAGTGCAATCACGATATATCGTATCACCTCAAGCTTCTGCATGAATTAATCCTTACCTTAGTTACTTTTCTAGTTCATAGGTTTAGATTGAACTCCTCTTTTTCCTGTTTATAAACGTAAAGTTGATGTACTTATGTATCATAAAGGAGCGGGGGGCGGGGGAATTTAGCTGCCGGGTCGTGGTCCTTGGCAAGGGTGTGCCTTTTTATGAGTGATAGTGTTATTTATTTATATCAGTTTATATACTATATATTATTCCCAATATACATCTCCTTATTAATATATCATATATATTAGGGCTATAGACGGTTTTTCTTATTACTAAAAAAAAAATATAAACTCAATATATATGATCACCAAATAAATCCTTCCCCTTTCGAAAAAAAAATAATTAAATATACCCCCTCACCCTAACTATACAAAAAAAAAAATACTTCCCCCCAAATATTAAATATAATACAGTATACTATTTTAAACTATTTTACCTCTTATCTATAATATATAATAACTAGCTGTTCTTCGTTCTTCTCTTCCTTCACTCCTCTTTCTCCCTCAAGACGCGTTTGGCTTTTTCCTTTGGGTTAAGGTGTTCGACATATCGGAAAAAGAATAAAGCATAGTAGTAAAAATCTCTATAACAAAAGTCAGAACAAATGAAAAGCCTCAAAAGCCCTAGATACCAAAAACTTCGTCGCCAGTCAGGAAAATCCACCCTCTCTATAGCATTGGCAAGGACCGCGAAACAAATCCCTAAACTTATTATAGTAACCACTGCGAATCACAAAGAATGTAGGTTAATCATCCCCTGGCCTCAGAGTTGAAATTGCGCCCACAACAATACCCCTCACAAAGATTCCTCGGGCTCATTCTGCTCCGTAATATACAATGCACTCTTCAACACTTATCTTTACACACAAACATATCATCTCCAACATCCTCCTTCATGTAACATCGACTTCTCAATACACATATTATATCTATCGGATTCTCCCCAGCACGGATACACGGTTGTCCGCCAACACACTCACCACTATACATCTGCTTTAACAACCGCGACTATCATTCATTCCTTTCCACAATGACCAAACCGGGGTGGCCGCAAACCACTACTTCATTTATTCTTCGTTTTACTCCATTTATTCTCCGTTTTTCTCCCCCCTCATTCTACACTACAACACAACAATCTCTATAAAACGCTTTCAGTTCCTGCAGTTTATCCGAATTCTTCTGACACCTAGCAGCTCTAGAGCTAGGCTATATCTGGTTTATTATATTATATATATGGAATCCCTATATTATACCTATGACTTTTAGCGAATAACTTTACTTAATCAAAATATTAATAAATAAAATAAATAAATAGCTATATTAAACTTCCCTAATTAAATAAACCCCAAATTACGGAACATTAACCATAATATCAAAATATTATTACCCGAAACCTTTGTTATTGGGTATAGATAACATATTAACGTGGCTTTATTTTTATACTACTCTCATTAAGTATATGTCGATAGTTATATATTATATATAGTAGTAGGTATATAATAGAGTAGGTTACCTTTATCTATAAGTAGGTTAGTAGGCTTACTATTTCAAAACCCCCCCCGTAGCTATGGGACCTCACCTAAGATATATAGTATTCCTAGTAGATAGTAATCCCCCCCACCAAAATATAAAAAAAATAAAGAGTATAATATATATAAACCAAAAATAAAATAACTTATATATAATAAATATAATCATATTAGTTAATTGCTATCTCGATTATATAATATAACTCCTATTATTATATATATCTACCCCACCTACATCATTATATTAACACCTGATGACCCCCCTACCCTATTTATTTATTACCTGAATCATAATGTCTTATATAGGTAGATTATATAATATATATATTATATATCGCTATATATATATCTTATTAACCTATATAATATTTATTTCCTTTACCTTCTTATTAAGGAAAAACCCCGGGGTCATATACTAACGAGTAGCCCAAAGATATAGTGCGAGCTCCCCCCCGATATATATAGCGTAATAAACTTATTTTACATTATGCGTAGGGGTTCACTATAGAGCACAATAATTACTAATTCTCACCTCTTTTCAGTTTTCCGATCTCCTTTTTTGAAAACCCCTGTGTGAACGTTACTAAAATGGAATCTTCAGTTTTAAATTGAAGAAGGTTATTTCTATGAGAAAATACAAATTTAAAAGTAATTTTAAAAAGATCACATTTATGTTAAATATTGTTTCAAAAATGAAATATCTCGAAAGTACGGCACTTACAGAAAAACCAATGTAGGAATCAGCGTATAAAGCTCTTACTATGAGTATCTTTATTACATAAAATGTTGCAAAAAAAAAACAAAGTGTTGCAGTCACAATGAAAATTAGTTCGTCGAAAATTGTACTGATACGTTAATAGAAAAACCAGATTACATGATTTGGAATCAACGTTATACAAAGTCATAATACAAAAAATAGCTAATAATATAAAGAAAAGTAGGGGGCAAGTCACGAGCCCGAACCGTGAGAACAGAGAAAAAACCCGCAGGGACGGGTGTTTCGCGGATACCCCGTAGGCCGTTAAGGAACGTTGCGAGGAAGCTCCCCGCGACACTTCAAAGACCACAGAGGGGGGCTTCCCGGAGACCCTCCCCCGGATGTTGGGGAGTATAGTGCCTACCCTGTCTCCTCCCCGTGTTTTAAGGTTCCGCCAAAGACCCTGCCCACACTCCTGCATTCTTGCGGTTCTGTACCCTTGGGATCCATTTAGAATAAATATAAATACTATGAGATAAACATTGGACATAAACGACGGCAGAGTCGCTAAAAAGCGTTAAGAGAGGTCCATCCAAAATAAAACTCACATACCTTCACCTTCCTTGTTAATGAAGTTAGTACGTCTACAATAAATTTCGTTGTGCCCATCATATACTAGAAATATATTTAAAAAAAAAACAAGAAAAAAATTCAAAAATACGGACGGAGTCGTAAATCAGAAAAAATCCTAAAAGATGGAAAACGGAAAAATAATAAAAAAAATAATATAAATATATAAATAAAATTATTATACAAATAATTAAACTATATATTATATATATATATATATATATATATATAATAAATTATATATATATTTATAGTAATATATTATATATAAATATTATATAATAAAATAATATTATAATAGATTAAAATATAATATAATACTTAATATATAATATAATATAATACATATATAAATATATATAAAATTTATTTAATAATTTTAAAATATATAGTATATCATATTTAAATTTATAATAATAAATAGTAATATTAATTATAATATTAAATATACAATATTATTATATATATAAATAATATATATTATAAATTAATATAATAATATTATAGTATATATTAAAATAATTAATAATATATATATTATAATAATATAAATATAAAAAAAGTAGGTATGTATATATATATTATATATAATATACATGACATTAACGAATGATACGGTTTTGAAAAAAAACGATCATTTTAAAATTTTGCTGTTAAGGGAATCTCTGAAGAATTTAAAGAGAAGTGAAGTTGATCTCAAAAAACGGAAAAAAAATATGAACGGGTGAACAAATTCCACGAAGTGTTCCAATGGTAACTGTTATTAAGCTCACTCACGACCAACAATCCCTTTCTTTCCACGCCAATGATTTTATATCTACGTGAATAAATAAATAGATAATTTTATATAAAGGGGCCAACTTCTTTGTCCCGTAAAAAAAAGGGTGGTTTACAAAAAAAATAACCCCAATTCCGGGAATTAGGCGCTTTATGGTACACAGAAAAATTCATTTTACCGACATTAGCGAAAGAAATTTCCCGCGAACCACCAAAAGATTTTAAATTCCGACTCTTCTTCCTCCAAATCGGAATTATGAGAATTGCTGCGTAACTAAAAATTATATTATAGGTTAAAAAATAGACAATGTACCTATCGAATTAAAATAGAAGAAAATAGGATTTGAAAAAAATAAATAATTGATTATTTTTTTTATGTGGGGGAGATCCCCCTACATTGATTTGGCAGTATTTATTATACCATTATATTTAAATAATATTATATGTAAAAATAGTTTTATAATTATGTTATATTTTTATATATTATTATTTTAATATATTAAAAAAGGCCTCGAATCCCGTAAATAAACTCAGTATTGAGGAGAGGAAGAGACGAAGAGGGAGAGGAAGAACGCCCCGCCGAAGAGAAGAAAAAGAAAAGAGGACCCCCCAGCCCCACCCGGGAGATGCACGAGATTATCCGCCCCCGGCATAGAGACGAGCAGACCGACGAGAAGAGAGAAAGAAGAAGGGAAATAGAGAACCCTTTGAAACTTCATCCATGTATCATAAAAGTTCCACGAAAAGACACCTTACCATCCCACTAGTAAAAATTTGTGATACAGGATTAATTATACTTCCTGTAGGACTTTTAGCTTTAAAAAAAAAAATTACATCTATATAGTCATATTCAGAAATTTGTGTACGAATTCAAATATTTTTTGCTTGTGCAATTGGAACTAAATATGAATTGGAAAAAAAAAAAACCTGGTATATCACCAAGTTGGAATGAAAATGTTTCATGTGAGAAACTTTTTTACTTATACAAATATATAAACCTTTAGAACCAAATATATAAATAATAATACTTTAGAAGAATATAACAAAAAAAATAAGAAAGTCGAATAATAAATACGCTGTATCATAAAAATCATACTACAGAGAGAGCGGAGGGGGGGCTCGTTCGATATAACGAAATTTAATTATAGATAGATTATTTATATGTCACTTGGTTAACCAATCCTTTTAAAAAGGGTCATTAAGGAATAATTAGTATAATATTCTGAAATTTCCTAGTATTGGTCATTGGCCCCAAAATATAGCATTCAATAAGTATTTGATGTTATGGTATTGGCCAACCATGCAATTGGAACTAACCTCTCATATAATACATATATATATTAAAAATAATTAATTATAATAGAATATAATTATTAATATTAAATATAAAATAAATAATATATAAGAATAATTATTACATAAATGAATATTTAATAAGAAGTAATAATTGTATATATAAGATTTTTATTATAAATTAATATCTATAATATAATTATATTATATATAATTATATAATATGGATTCATATTGTAGATACTGTACTGACTTTTTCTGAAAAAATTTCCTAAGTTCAAAAAATTACTATGTACAACAAGAAAAAGATTAAATATAAGTAATAGTTTTTTTTTAAAAGACAAATAATTTAGTAGAGCAAGCTTCTGCATTAATTCCAGAAGACTTTGCCACAAAAGAATATCTTAAAAACTTTATTATAAAATCCTTTTATATAATTTTGTCTACTACTTAGAATATTTTTTAAAAACTTTATAAAAGTATATTTCAGAATTATATAGTAACCCTAGATACCTTAAGTAAATATAAATTTGAAAATACTCATACTATAAATATTCAAATTATTTATGAGTAATAAGTGTACAAATCATAAAAAATAGACATAAAAATAACTATATACATACTATATATATATATATATAATATATATAAAAATAGTTATTAAAAGAAATTTTCTTTCTTTCCGCCCTGGGGACCACTTTTTGCAAAAAAAGATTTCTGTAGAAAAAAACTGCAACGGGGAAATCCCCCACGTCCCGGAGTTTTCCCTTGAAAATGATTTTAAAAGCAGGAAACCTGTGTATTACACAGCTAAACCAATATATATTACGATGAAAAATAAATTTGGATGAATTCGTACGACACCTTAACAAACAGTAGATATGCTGCTTAACCACAAACATGATAATTTTATTTTTGCATCATTCATTCAAATACCTTCAGAAGATTTATTTAAGGCAGACCCCGATTCAAAAGCTAAAAAACACAAAGAAAAATACCGTAAATTTAAAAAACTACGATTTGTATCTATACATCATTTTTAAATGTTAATGCATTTCTTAAAGTTAAAATCAGAGGAAAAAAAAAAATCAGCTATGAAAATATAATATTTTGTAGGAGTTTAAAATTAATATAAAATTTTTCATAGAGTGAAAAATTAATAACATTTAGTAGACAGCTCCTAATTGCATTTATCGCAGCGTAGCGGGTTTTATATATATATATAAAATATATATTATTTATATAATTATATAGCGGGGTATATTTATTTTAGTATAAAAAAAACAGATTTCTAAACATATAAAAATTAATAATTTTTTTATTACTTTTATATATTATAGTATAGTTAAATAGCTATCCTCACCCTAAGAATATATTTTTTTATAGATATTAATAGTATATAAATAAAACAATATGTATATAATATAATAGATATATATTTAATTAATTTAACCAAACTTATAAGTAAAAAAATATAGTCAAAATATTGCAAAATTACTAATATGCTCCATAAGATAGTTATTATTGGCAATAGTATATCCTTATATATATTAGGGGCGTACGGTGTATGAATCACATAATAAAATATAACCTTTATTGTTATATATATATATATATATATATATATATATTTAATATTATATTTATTCAGCTCCCTATATAGATCCCTCCTCTCCTAGGAGTTCACCGACTCCTTTCTCTATTCCTGTTCGCATTCCCTTTCGCGAGTTTCTACTCGGAATGTTTTTTTCAAATCTTTCCAGTTTTCTCACCTGTAGATTGCATTTAATTACTCAGTTGGTTTCTCTGAATCTTGAGAAAACGGTTTATGTCGACTAAATTTAGGTACGTTGATGTATAAAGATATTACATATACAAATTAAGAACTTATATACACACTATTTTATAAGAGAAAAATGAAATAGAGTTTTAGTGGTCCAATACACTCACCGCTCTTTAACAGAAAACAGAAAAATGAACTGTTAGTTAGAAAAAGTACCGAACCATAAGTAGTGAGTTTTTCGCCCTCTGCCAATAATAGTAAAAAGATATTACCTAGAAGCAACTTCTCTACATAAATGACAACGTTTATTCATAAGATATCAAATGATGTTATCTCAAAACGAGTGACACTTTTATGAAAGTCGTGTCAATTCAAAGCGTCAAGAATTGGTATATGAATATCATTTGATATGTATTGTGTCATTTTAAGCATTTTGTAGATCAATATGGCTTTACCTAGTATTGATAATGAGCGAAAATCGAAAAAACAGAGTCGAGCTATGTATGATCTGTTATCCAACTTTTACTTCTTAAAAGTAGGGAAATTTTCAGGATCTTAGAACTATATCATGGCATCGTACGTCTGGCATTTGTAAATAATAATCCTAGTTGCGGTATATTGATATGTAGCTATTTTATGCTAAAAACTTTGTTGGGTTAATCTTACTATTCGATAAGCGGAGTATATAAACAAAATAATCTCATATTATTTATAATTATGTTATCAAACAAAAATGATCCTGGAAATATGACTTGAATCACAGTATAGCTCATTATAGGGAATCAAAGGAGAACCGAGATCACGCGCTATGTCTCTGAGATCTTATTAAAAAAGGGAATCTGTCGAGATTCAAAACAAGGTTAGGGTTAGTTGACTTACTTGATTTACTTGATTACTGCTTTAAATCAGTAACTATTACGCTTTACTGTGACTATTTACTTCAAAGAACTTATTTCTTTATGTTATAAAATGTGATAAAATTTTTTATTTTTGTTATGTTTGTTAAGACTATTAGTATGTAAATAGATTATACGCCCAAATTACTCATGATATGTAAGTAATCAAAGATGTTATGAAAAATTTTTTATTATTTGTGTCTATAATGTTACGAAGGTGATGTAAAAGGATTTATTTTTACGCTCCTCAAGAACGTAATTATTCCTTTTAGATCCCACCCAGTAAAGAAAATGAAATATAACAGAAGCGCAATTATGCCTAATATCTATATGCTCTTTAATATGTGACCGATTTTGTTTAATCTATGTGTAAAGACGAAAACATTGAAATGTAGCCTACTACATATCGCCTTGCGAAAAGTTGAGTGAGGAATATAACGTGCCGTACGAAGTCGTTAGGTACTTTAACTTTTCGTTGTAATGCGACACGCGAGTATTAAGTTACAAGGTAGTCCGAATAATTTATTCGTAACCGTACGTAATGATGTGTTAGGTTACTTTCTCTTTTCCTAAAGATAACAGATAATAATCTTAGTGTCTCTTTATAAAAATAATGTAAAATGTTAATATTTAAGTATTAATTTAAGAATATACTGGATCGTTCCAGCTATAGGTTTATCACTCAGGATTTGGTCCCTATAATAAAGAATCCTATTTTTGTGGCATATATTGAATCAAAGGGGCGCTTACTTATTATTATCAAGAGTTTTTCCTACTATGTCATGTAATGATAAATAATGGAACAAAATATTTATATGAAATCCTTTGTAAATATTACTTGCTCAAGTAAAATTTAATCGTTTAATAGTAGAGATATTTGCCTGGAAAATTCACCGATCCTTTTTTCGTAATAGAGATAATTAGTTTAATTGTATCGCACAAATTCAAGTTAAGTTACTTTACACGGTATTAATGAGTGAAACAAATGTTACTGTTAAAAAACAATCCTATTATTCTGTTCTAATATAGATGTACCTTTGTTTTGTTTAGCGTTAAATGTGCGTTGTTACATTATTTTGGCGGGTAGTTCAATAAAATATGAATTAAGACTAATGTAGAAACTTACTTAGTTAATATGTGAAACCATGTGTGTTAGGCAATCATATTCGATGGTAGAAAAGTGAGAAATTACACCAGAAACTCATTTTGCAAAAAGATTTATCCGAAAAAATGATACTAGAAATGCGACGTTTTAAATCAGCTTGTTATATAACTAAAAAAAAAATTAAAACCATTTAGATAATGTTAGAGATATGCTTGAGACAATAAACACTCTTTTCGTCGAAATAAGAAGTAATACTATTTGATAAAAAGTAAATGAATTTAAATCTATTGTTTAAGAGTACTTTACTGTCTTTAATTATGGAACTTTGTTAATGTTAGTCTGTGTTATTCATAAGAGCGTAAATGTGTGTATAGGATTTGCTCTACCCCGCATACCATTCCTCGTTATTCGATCTTGCTGATCAAAAAGTGGCGCTGTTATGCTTTTATAATTGTTGACGAAACAATGTTACGGTTTAGCATCTTATACGCCCTCCTAAAGAGTATAACGCGTATATAAAAAACACTTCCCCTCCTCCTCCCCCTGTACCACTCGCTCCTATCTCCCTCTGATACTTGCTTACCTCTGTTTGCTTCGTTGTGGTGTTTAAGATGTTATTGATTGTTGTGTGTTGTATGTTCAGTTGTAGAAATTATCTAATACGGAGATAGAAGATATACGGCATTATAGAACTTTTGATAGTACGCTTACAGTTTTAGTATATTCATTGCTTAACTTATTCTTGTACTTGATTATGGCTGAAAAGAAAGATTCTACAATACTTATGATAATTAAAACATAATAAAGTGTTTGTTTTACAGCTTACGAGTTCCGTACATATATATAGAGCAATTTTATCGCTAATTAAATTAATAGATTACTGGTAACGATATTAATATGCTCACCACATCTTCAAATACACCTGTTATGTTGATTCATTCTACAGGTCTGATAGAGTGATATATGTCACGCCTGTATCTGTATTAAAATATATGTGTTCTATGTTAAATATTTTGGGATACATACTGTATATGCATCCCTAAACTCTTATTTTGTACCAAAAACAGTCCGTAAGAAATTAGAAACGTCTACAGCAATCTTATCTTCTGAAACACGCTGAGGCCAACAATCTATGAGTTATGAATTTTGCTTTTAATATTATTAAGAAAATTTGAGTTTCAGAACAATAGCAGAAATAAAAAATGTTAATAAACCGAAGTCATGGAAACTCGAATAAGTGTGTGACTTTCTTTTCCCGGGGGGGGTCCCAGAGATAGATGAAGACGTGCTAAATGAATATGAACACATGCAGATATCGCAGTGTGGATCTCATTACATAAGACAGAAAACGAGTGATGATAATACAGAACAAAATATTCCTATTGGTATACCACTCGATTAGAGGTGTTGATCTCTTTCGGGATAAAGCGTATGACGTGAGAATGCAAAGAGAGAGTACTAGAGGGCATTATTACGTCATTGTCTAAAATCAAAAACGAAATAACATCGCATAATCCAACAAGATAGATTGCTATATCTTGTGAGCAGACAGAAAGGTATCTATTTTCTATTTTTATTGAGGCACCGATGTCGTGCTAATCCTAATATAGGACAATATATCACCAAAAACTATGCGGTTTTCTCCCACCTTCATTTATTGTCAGTTATAACAGACGAATGATAGCGTCTTTAATAACTATCAAGACATTGCATGATTTACTTCCTCGCGTGTATTCGATGAAGGTAATGAGTGCTGCGAATCAAAACTTAAGCCGACAAAACTATTGGGATTCTTTATCCACACCTATTCTTCGTCTAAAAGGATTACGAATAGTACTTACATCTTTCAGAAGGAAAGCTCCCTGAATCTTTTAAACGAGATGATATATATGGCCCAGGATTACCAACATTGAAAATCGCTCACGCCTCCACCAGAAACGTAGAATACAGAAAAAGATTTTATGAATAAACAGGTATATATGTAAAACTAATACTATATTTGAGTTATTTATATGGTTTAATAAGAACTATTCTAGCTACTACACCGCTTTTCTCAAATAGAAAATATTATGTTAATATAAACCCTCACGAAACCTCTAGTTCTCCTTCCCTTCGTTGCTTCGCGTATTTATGACTTACATTTTCCGCAATAGAATGATAATGTCTCCCGTCTGTGATACTCCTAATGTTGCCGGTGCGACTCTCTCGATCTTGTTGTTCAAATTCGCTTTAAAAAATATTTCGCTTTGTCCTAAGCATTTATATAAAAATTCTGTATAAAAAAATGAAAAGGGATTCAAGTCAGCTAGTATGACCCGTAATGTGTAGTGATATAAGTACAAGTATACTGCTCATAAAGTTAGTATATACAGAAGTATACCCCAAAATACTTTAACAGAATTAGTTGCCAAATTACCAATCCAATCCCGGTTAGATAACTTATGCTATGAATATAGAGCTAATTTTTACCTGTCCCCGCCATATCAGCAAAAATTATTTTATATAAAAATAAATATACAAAATTTTTGTTGAGAAGATATACCGATCAAAGAAATAAGAATATGAATTTATGTTTCTTTCTGGTGGAGTTTAAATTATTAGATTAAATTCTTTTGACTGTTGAAAATAAGTTAGAAACTCTGAAGTCTATGAATGTACACAGTATAATATACTTCGTTCTTACAAAAATACTAAGTTTAAGATGGATATAACAAGGGTTTCGATCGTTTAGTGATATTAAGGTATTCCCCTAATAGATATAAATTTCATAGCATATGTTATGTTGACCCCATTAGATTAATAGAGGAAAAACTTTTTCACAAATTAGTCATACTTTTTCCGGGTTTTGAAAACCCCTTCTTTTTACTTGCACCACAAAAAAGGCTTTTTCCATAGATTTAAACACAAAAAAAGTATTAATCTGTAAATTTTTGTTAATATACGCCTTTACCATAGTGTAATTGATGAGTTTAATTATTAATCATTGCTATCATATCCCGTCTTTATAAAATGCGGGTGGTCTACATAAGCGTTGTGAAATTAAGTTTACTGATGTTTTTGGCAAGCTCCTACTAAGTATAAGATTACGATTTTACTTTTGTTAAATTTTGTGACTTTGTTACATAGAGTATAACCGTTTATTCCGTAGTTTAGATGTTTAGTGGAGGCTGGTTCACCCTTTGCCCCACTGAATAGTCAGAACATATATATAGCATATAAGTACAATTAACCTTATTTACCCTCGATCCCAACCTTTTTACATTTCATGCATTATTTACTCTAGCCGCGTCCCTCGAATCCCTCGGTAATAATCAGAAGATTTTATCTTGATTTGTTATGTATTATAAATCACAAAAAATTCTCATACTCAAAAGCTCGACTCCAACCATCAAATTTAAGTACACTATAAAATTCAAGGTACGGACAGTTTCACCCCAACCGCAGATTGACGAGATTTAATTCAAGAAAACGAATTTTGGTTGACTATGGTGTTTTTTATTAGCTTCTCAAAATTATCTATTTTCTGGTCCAGTAAAATAAGGGTATTAAAAACGTGAATTTTTACCGTTATAAAACAAATAATCATGTAAATATTCTCTTATTAGATATTTAATTTAAAGTTTAAATAAATTATTATAATTTTTATTAATATTTTTAATTTTTTTATAATTTTTATATTTCTATGGTACTTTTTATTTCTTGAATTAAATCTAGTTACATAAACTATCTTAAATAATATAATAATTTATAAAAATTATAAGAAATTAAATGATAATTAGAATATATCATAATATAGAATTACCAACAAATTGTTGATTATAACACCGATAATGATTTATTAACTTATCGCACTCCATTTAAAAGTGCTCTCATGACACACGGTTAGCCGACCAATTACTCCATTCATGTAATTTACCACAATCACACCAATATCTATACTAGAGTAATATGAAATACTCAGAAATATCCTTTCTCTCCACAATTATCAAGGAACCATAATAACTACATAAACAATATTAATGAGAATTGAAAGGGAAGTGGAAGCTCCCAACCCTAAAAAAATTTTAATCGAGGAGCTTAAAACCTATATCTAATGGAACACAAATAATCAGTTGAAGCGCAACTCCAGCCCCAGAGACCCATTCTGTCTCTTATAACACTTCTAAACACCAATACAACCACACCCTTTTTTTTTATCACAGAAGTGGAACAATAAACTCAATCTTCTAAAGATATTATATACTAATTACCTATTTTTTCGGCTGCACTGTAGAAAGGCGCGGGGAGAGTAAAAGACGAGAGAAAAGACACAACTGTGCGCTAAGTGCTTTGGGAAATTCTGTGCGCTCGCCGTAGCAAATTTCTATTTTTGTGTTACTGCATAGTATGGAATCGCCAGCCGCTATGCGTGAAGGTTCGCCGGAAATTGAGATCATTGCCATGTGATCTCAATTTACTTGAATTCCGGCGTAGATGAGCATAGATAACATAATAAATCGCATAAGAAAAAACTAAAATAAATATAAAGACACCTTATTCGCGCTATGGGGTCATGGCCGCACACTTGCTGCACTGCCGTTTCATTCGCCGCGCTTGATGGTAATCTGGTCTCGACTGAGATACTCTTCACGCTTCGAACCTTAATCTCTTCGTTAGGCCTAAAATTCGGGAGCAGACATGACTGCAAGGAGTCGGGACATACAACACAAACCATTTCAAGGGAATCTGTTCGTGACCACCCCCTTAAACATTCTACACGACTTCTGAAATTTTACCTGTTTCCGAGCTTATCCACATATTTATAGATGTACTTATTCGCCAAAGTTACAGACACATTTTATATTTTCTTCTCCTTCCGATTCCTTCATAGTCTCCACGAACTAATAGTGTGCGGTGGAACCCTGTATTGCTTCCGGGTGCAGAATTGGGCTCAAAGGCGCCCCCCCCACTCCGGAAGGTTACATATTTATATATATAAGCTACTACTAAATATAGAAAACCCCCCGCAAACCTTTACACGAGATATGCGGAGCAGACCTGTCAAAATAAACTTATATGTTATGAAATTCTATGGATTCATAGTATTAATAAATATTTTTTTACATTGTTAAACAAAAAAATATATAAATTATTTACAAATAAATAAGACATGTCTCTCTCTCCTAGTTAGCCTACTTTGGGCTTCCATGAGATAAATTGGACTTTATTTATACCACAAGATTTCGCAAAACTAATTTTATAAAAATAAATATATAATTTCTAAATTCTATATATGCATGGTAGGCCACAGCGTCAAAATCTACTAAGTAAAATTAGAGGTAAAAACATTAACGAAGAGTTCTGCTCAACGGAAAACAAGTTATTATAAAACAAAATATATAAACAGCGAACAATTAATTGACACTTTTGAAATTTTTTCTTTCACAATATGTGATGAAATTATAATTCCTAAATTTATAGTAATAGTTACACACAAAACCATAAAAAAACAATAGTTTTTGGTAATAACTATTAAAATAAGAAAAATGAAAATCAAAAACGAACACGACTTTAGATGACAACTAGCTTAATAAAAACTATTGTTTTGAGATCGTCAAAAAAATTAGTTATTTTGCATGAATTTGCCAATTGTAGTAAGAGGAGAAGAAGAGAAAAATAAAAGAATGGGTGAAATTCAAATACATTTTTTCAAATAATATCTCTCGAGAGCCACAATCCATAGCACTCAAACAACTCATAGGCAAATCACTAAACCGATACAAGGAGATAGGATCTGCTGGGTCTGCAGAAATCCCTTACTAAGAAGGAAAAACTGATATAAAGAAGAAGAATAAAATACTACAAAATAAAATATATCTATCAAGAAAAAAACCACATACAAAAGCAAATACAGAGAAAATGAAATAATTTTTGAAATCTTGATAAAAAATATATTGTTTGTTAACGAATAAGTAGTTAAAAAAAAAAAAAAAAAAAAATAAAATTAAAAAAAAAAAAAAATAAAAATTAATTGGGTTCATTTTATCGAAGGTAGGAGCTTTTTTAATATAGACATAAAAAGTATATATATAATAAATTATTATGTAAATAGAGATTAATTACACTAGGCAATTATAGGGGTCTCCAGGTCCGATCTGGAAATCACAGGTGAGGACGATTTTTACCATACCACGTAAATAGTGAGATTTAGGGCGAGATAGAATAATCACCCCGCGGACACCACAAAATACCAACGAGACAGGCGAGTTTCCGGATTGTATACCCATCACACGTAGACGGGTATAGAGAGAAAAAGATTATATGTCTCATACCCGATAAAGATTCCCGAAAGACCAGAGAGTATATCAACCGACTCCTGCTACTGGAATACAGGTGCAAAATGATCAATATACCCCTTATTGGAGTATTCATAAATAGTTTATAAAAAAAATAAGGTTTCCAATTTCTTGCCTAGATCCCTCGTTTAAACGAAATAGTAACACAAAAAATCCAGAATATAACCAATCTTAAATATTCATAATTCTTGAAATCAATTATGTAATAAACAATAATTTATATTGTATAAACATTTTTTTTAATTTTTTTTTACAATTTTTATACCAAATTTTAGTTACCAGGAGTTCCAAATAATAGTATTATAGTACGCTGTAGCTATTGTAGATTTTGACATTAATTATTTGCTCCATTCCTATCTCTATTTACCTTTCTTATCAGCGACTTAAAATTGATCCAGCGATATTCCAAGCAATGTATATCATTTTACACTAAGGTAGATGTTGTAGATTAATGAGATAAAATAGAGATGTAGTGGGATATCTCTAATCTATATGCAGACATCATCATAGACCAGATTAAATATTTTTAATATTATATTACTATATATATATACAAACATATAGAAAAAAAAATCATAAGTTCTTTAAGTACTTACCAAAGCTATAAAGACCTAATTGATAGAAATATTTAAATTAATACAAGATAAAAGATAACTAATTAAACAAATTAATAATTAATAAAGATATAATTATACTAAAATAATATTTAATAAAATATTAATATAAATATATAAGAGGAAATAAGTATTCATTTTATATATATATAAAATATAAATATAATAATATGATGATATAGTTAATTAATATGTTATACAGTATAATATTGTTATATATAAATAGATAATTGATATTAATTAATGAAAAAGTGAAGAGTTAATTCTGTAAAGAAAATCAATTTAATTGAGCTTTAGAAAAATAGTTCTTTTAATGTTATCTTTTATTAAAATATATATATATTTTATTACATTTGTTTGTAATTAAATCGAAGGAATATAGTACTAACCAACTTTTTCAGACCTAATTTTATGTTTTTTAAGTTCATGTTATAACTCTCATGAGTTCCTTTATATATAAAATTAGTATAGTTAATATCTGGACTATTTGAAATATATAAAATTAAAATATAAATATTAAAATATTAATATATATAATATATAATAAAAAATACTATATAATAAAATATTTAAATAATAAAAATTTATAATTATAATAGTAATTTAAGTAAATTTATATTAAATTAATTAAATATACTTAAATTATAAAATAATATATATTAATTAATATAAATAATTAATTAATATTATATTTATAATTTTTATCTATATTATAATATAATAATTATATATATATATATCATTATATTAAATATTTTATTAATATATATATTTAATAAGTAATAATATGATTTTAATATAGTTAAAATTAAATATTAATAAATTAATAAATTTTAATATATATATAATATATATTAAATTAATTATATAATATAATTTAAATTATATTATCATATAATCATTATAATTATTAATTTAATATATATTTATAAATATAAATATTAATTATATATATTATAAACATTTCAGACAGTGTGTAGTTGAGTAGCGTATTTATTATATAGGTTTTGTAGAAACATCATATAATAATAATATATATATTTTCAATATTAAATAATATATTTTCGCATAATTGTCTGGTCTTTAACGCTCATCAATCTATAGAATTCATAGATAATCAACCACCTTTACTATCGCTTATTCAAATATTCAACCATTAAAATATTTTTATCTTCACTTTTACACCAGAGAACATCAGAAACTAGGCTCAAGGACTTCATACTTTCATATAACTTAACATTAAACACTCATATTAACTATAAACTTAAATTTATTAATTTCCAGAAATGACAATCTGAAATTGGCACGGATTTATAAGTTCATATTATAAGAATTGAAAGAAATATATTCATATCAAATTAATCATATTATACTACCAAATCAGATATAATAACATCAGGTCATCAGATAAAATCTTATCGAGAATCTTCCATAATTTCTAATATAGTTCTATATGTGCTATTAAAATCTGCCTCAGTACCTTACAATAAATACTATCCATAATCTTAATTTAATAAATAATATGATAGTTTATTCTGCTTAACATGTATCATCTTCCTATAAGTATAACACATTGAGATATTTCCACGACTCTTTAATATCTTCACCTACTATCTCACGAGACTTGTATACTTCTATCTATACACTGACCGAATTTTCAAGTTCTTACTTAGCGGACTTCACAAAAACGTACATCCACACTAGAAATTAAGGATTGGCCTCCTCTGCATCTGAGTTTCTAATGTTTAAGGAAGTAAGCTCATTATATAACATTATCAGTTATTCTCAAACAGTCATTGAACAGTTTATGATATAGAACTCAATATACACAATAATCCCATAAGATCTAGAATCCTAATACACAATTTACTTTAAATCATCACGTCTATGATTTTATAGCTTATTCAACCTAAGCTATTTCTCCTTATAACTTCGTCAACAATAATACACCAATTTTTATACCTCCATATCTGCCAATATACATGAACACACACACATACATTGGAGTTGCTCTTAAAGAGTTTTAACACATTCAATCTTTCAGCAAACGCGTCCTCGCCCTCCTTTGCCCATAAGCTGACAGTCTGGCTACTATTAATATCGACTGGACTAATGGAATGTCAACTTATTGCAGTTCCACGCTTTATTTGACCATATCTAAATCGCCATGGATAATTGAAATCGTAAAAATAAGAGTTTAATTAAGTTTACGCAGTGAAGAATAACGCGAACTCTTAAGCTTCTGAATACTTTAAGAATATAAAAGGATATAAGGAGGACCCAATTGATGAATTTAAACTAGTAGAAATAGGTAATAAATGATTTACATGGTTCATTTTACTACGATTACATTCTAACTATTAAAGAAATCATTGTATTTTACTGACCCCTAATATAACCAAGCATGAGTTTCGATAAAGGTCTTCATATATTTACTCGTGGCCTTCAAAATACGCAAGAGCTTAGTACAATTGCGTATAAATGATAGTAGCAATCTTATACATAATATTATAACCAAATTAAATAAATTGAAGAATCTCGTTTCTCTACAATTATACTCTGAATCTTAAATTAATCGTCTCTAGAACCCAAGAGGTAAAATATCGATGCTTAAGGTATAATTCTAAACTTTGAAACAAGCGTATCTTACACTTATAAAAGGATAAGTGTATGCCCTTCTTTGTAAATCTTACCTTCTGTTTAATAATACAATAATTTCTTTTGTGGATCACTACTTGCAACCCAAAAAAAATTAATCTTCAAAATACTTCAATTGTAAATCTGCCTTATCCCTTCCAAATATTACTTATTACCGTTAATCTGATCTGTTCATATGCTATCACAGTACTCAATTATGGTAAAAATGGCTAGATTAATCATCTAGATGTATTATACATTTATTTAACAGCTAAATGTTTACCTATCCAGATAGGAAGACTTATTAATTCCGCTCCTAACCTCTCTTCATATATACAAATAGCTACTCTAATCAACTACCAATTTCATCACATGGTGTTATCAATATCTACTAAACCTAGTTCTTCATTAACTTACGAGCGTAAAAATATTCACTGACATTAAACATAAGAATTACATCATGAACATACAACGATAAAGTTACATTTGACACCATGATGCTATTATCCAACCTCGTGATTTCGAAAAGGTAAGTGCTTATCTTAAGCTAAAGGTACGAAGCACTGTCCTATCGTTTTAACAATCTATCTAATCTTACCTATTAGTCACCTTTATATATAATTAACTTATCACTTAACTTTATCCTACACAAATTTCATGCTGAAAGCGCGCTTTTTAATATCAGTCCACCCCAAAAAAACCGCTACTCACCTCTGATCCTTCATAAAACTATCGTCAGCTGATTCCTTTAACTGGGGCCCCACCCTATACTTAATCGAAAATATTCTGATAAGAAGGGATACTGCCCCTTAAATCTCAAATTGTCCTCAAATCAACCCCACCTACCGCACATGCTCAATCCCTTCTTTCAATTCCGTCGTAGTTATTGAGAATCTCCTTCGACACTCCAGACTAAGAGAACTACAAACTAGAGATAATAAAAAAATTTTTAAATCCTACCATCACATACACTGATTCATGGTCTTCTGCCCTTAAAGATCATGGTGAGTCTTGTGTGAT
>JABUQX010093587.1:17500-20000 GCA_015478945.1 Trachelipus rathkii | reverse complement strand
TGGGCTCTTCCTCTCGACATTTTTTGATACGGTTCTTCGTTTCCACTCAATGTACCCATAACGCGTCAATGTTACCAACAATAGTTTTAAACGTGAATGTGAAAAGGTTGAAGAAAACAATGGTATTCAGGACAGCTCATAATATCGATACATGTAATGTATGAATCTTATCCACAACATGTAAGAAGGGAGAAGAACGTCAGGTCGTTTCAACTTGTACATACAGTATTTACAAATGTTGTTCGAAGACGCCTCCATCCACGCGAATACATGCCTCAGCCCTCTGGCGCCAGGTTTCATTGCATGCCAATGACAGTGACGCCAGGTTGATTCCCTACATGCGTTGGTTATTCGACGGCGAAGATCATCGGGCGAGGTTACTGGGTCATTAAACCCAGCGTACACGGTATGTTTGAGATACCCCCACAGAAAGTGGAACGCGCAGGCCATGGAAATGGACCAGATCTTCTGATCCATCTTCCCGGAAAAGTTCTGTCGAGGTAGGTCGTCACTATAGCTGCATTATGTGCTGGGCACCCATCATGTTAGTAATATATTCCTCGTTGTGTTCTTAAAGGTATATCACTCAGGAGGTCAACAAGGACGGTCTGCAGGAAATGGAGGTAACGCTGTCCTGTCAAATTTCCCTCGAAGAACTAAGGCCCGATAATCCTACTATTGAGTATACCACACCAAACGTTGACTGAGTATGAGACCTGGTGATGGCTAGTGAATGTTATATGGGGGTTTGTTTCCGCCCAATGTCTGAAGTTCCACCTGTTATACATACCGTTATTGGTAAAGCGAGATTCATCGGTCCATAAGATATTTTCCAATAAGTCCGGTACATCCATTAGAAGGCAATCAATGACAGCCAGGAATCCCAGCCGCCCCTTTTGGTCTCCACGATGCAAACCATGCACAATGTGTGGCCTATATGGATACATGTTGTATGCAACACGAATCCGTCGTATGGTTTCCTTCGATATTCCCAAGACCAAACTAGCCTGCCGTAATGAGGACGTTGGATTTTCATGGGTGTATAGCAGAACGTCCAGTTCGACGTCGAATGTACGGACACGACCCCCCTCCCGTATGTGATGAGGGGGTTGAACTATCGACCCTGTACCTTGAAACCGTCTTGAAACTCTTCCAGGTATAGCGCGCGTGTGGCTCGGCGGTGGTGGGGTGGATAACGTTGTCCATAATATTCTGCAGCAGCTGTGAGCATTCCTGTTTTTCGTAATGTCCCCCCCCACCATGTCATACTTTTCGTCCTGCACGTATACTGGTCACGTGGCATGTTCCAAATGTATGGCTCTGACTAAACAAACCACTCTGAAGTTATACGTTTCACTACACTTTATTACGCATAATTTGTAGGTTATGACATAACCTCCATATGATAGCTGTTAGTTGGTTGTACACATTCACATGGCCGTATTTATTAGGCTACATAGTACATATCAATGTAATCTAAAAGGGTATGCATTAGGTATTTTAATTTAATTCCTTTGTTAGCTGTATCGATATTTTTAAATACTATTGGATATACCTATTGTATTTAACCTAATTATTTCATATTGACACGTTTCGGCTTTTGTAGGCACATGATGTCTACGGATGACGTCTAGTTGTTTATGGGTTCATTGCGTGGAAACGAACAACCGTATCAAATAATGTCGAGAGGAAGAGCCCACCTCATTTTTTATGTGCATTTCACAGAAGCCATAAAAAATATATCATCCCATTCGACATTCGCATGTTTGTGCGCGGTTTTCGTAATGCGCATGCGAACAATCCATCCTCCTTAATGAATTAAATAATTGAACTTATATTCCTTACATTTTAGCAAACATCCGTGATTGATACACCGCTGTAACATAGCTCATTGGGACACTTTGCGCATATATAACATACTACATATATATATATAACATATATATATATATATATATATATATATATATACTATATATATATATATATATATATATATATATATAACAATAACTATACATAACTAACTAACTAACTAACTATATATATATATATATATATATATATATATCTTATATACCATATATATATATATATATCGGTGGGCGTTCCACCAATTTAGAATCCTGGTCCGCAATTTGGAATGCAAAAATAAATTGCGTAATTGCGATTGCGATAATTTGAAAAATGTTGTGGAATTGCAGTTAGCGGAATGCCTATATCATTCCGCAATTTAATTCCGCAATTCCGCAATTAGAGGACTACCAAAAAAAATTGTGGAATTTCAGTGGAATGCAAAAATTTATAGTCCACAAATTTTGGCCATCTTTGTACCTCTAGCAGCAACACCGAAAAATCGGTATTTTTTGCATTCGGTATTTTATTAAAGTTTTTGTAAATAAGTAATAATTAACAAAAACTTAAAGGCTTAAATGCATGAATAAAAGTTTGAAATCAACAATTTTTTATTCTTTTTCTTTTATACAAATTTTCTTAAGCT
>JABUQX010093587.1:0-15000 GCA_015478945.1 Trachelipus rathkii | reverse complement strand
AACTCAAACTAATATGTTGGGACTAACATAATAACCTAAACTATTAAGTTAGGACTAACATAATAACATAAACTGATAGGTTATGACTAACATAATAACCTAATCTAATATGTTGGGACTAACATAATAACCTAAACTAATATTTTAGGAGTAACATAATAACCTAACCTAATAGGTTAGGACTAACATAATAACCTAAACTTATAGGTTAGGACTAACATTACACAAACTGATAGGTTAGAACTAACATAATAACCCAAAGTAATAGGTTAGGACTAACAAAATTTAAACTAATAGGTTAGGACTAACATTATAACCTGAACTAGTTGGTTAGGACTAACATAAAAACTAAACTAATAGGTTGGGACTAACATAATAACCTAAACTAATAGGTTAGGACTAACATATTAACCTAAACTAATATATTAGGACTAACATAATAACCTAAACTAATAGGTTAGGACTAAAATAATAACCTAACCTAGACGCTAAAACTAACATAATAACCTAAACTAATAGTATAGAACTAACATAATAGCCTAAACTAATAGGTAGAACTAACATAATAACCTAAACTAATAGGTTAGAACTAACAAAATAACCTAAATTAATAGGTTAGGACTAACATAATAACCTAAACTGATAGGTTATGACTAATATAATAACCTTAACTAATATGTTAGGGCTAACATAATAACCTGGAGTAATAGGTTAGTACTAACATAGTAACCTAAACTAATAAGATAGGACTTAAATAATAACCCAAACTAATAGGATGGGACTAACATAATAACCTAAACTAATAGGTTAAGACTAACATAATAACCTAAACTAATAGGTTATGACTAACATAGTAACCTAAAATAATATGTTAGGACTAACATAATAATTTAAACTTATAGGTTAGGACTAACATAATAACCTAAACTAATAGGTTAGGACCAACATAATATCCAAAACTATTAGGTTAGGCCTAACATAATAACCTAACCTAATAGATTAGGACTAACATATTAACCTAAACTAATAGGTTAGGACTAACATAATAATATAAACTAATAGGTTAGGACTTACCGAGATAACCTAATTTAATAGGTTAGGACTAACATAATAACCTAAACTAATAGGTTAGGACTTACAAAGCAATCTATACTAATAGGTTAGGACTAACAGAATAACCTAAACTAACAGGTAAGTAGTAACCTAATAACCCAATTTAATAGGTTAGGACTAACATAGTTTAAACTAATAGGTTAGGACTTACACAATAATCTAAACTAATTGGTTAGGACTAACATAAAAAACTAAACTAATAGGTTAGGACTAACATAATAACCTAAACTAATAGGTTAGGACTAACATAATAATCTAAACTTATAGGTTTGGACTAACATAGTAACCTAAATTGATAGGTTAGGAATAACTTAATAACCTAAACTAATAGGTTAGTACTAGCATAATAACCAAAACTAATTGGTTAGGGCTAACATAAAAACCTAAACTAATAGGTTAGGACTAACCTAATAACGTAAACTAATATGTTAGGACTACCCGAGATAACCTAAACTAATATATTAGGAGTAATCAAGATAACCTAAACTAATAGTTTAGGACTAACATAAAAATCTAAACTAAATTTCAACAAGGCAGCACGACTGAATGCGTATCACATAGGAGCGATGATGTCGACGGGACTCGGGAGCGGCCAGATAGCCTAGCTAGGCTGGATCTTTCGTGACCATTTACTCAGCGTACCGAGATTCGAACTGGCAAAAGATTATCGTCTACCTCGAAAACAAAACAGCGGCAACTCAAGATAAACAAACTAATAGTTTAGGACTAACATAAAAACTAAAACTAATATTGAAGGACAAACATAATAACTAAAACTAAAAAGATAGGACTAACATAATAACCTAAACTATCAGGTAAGGACTAACATAACATAATAAACTAAAAAGATAGGACTAACATAATAACTTAAACTTAGATGCTAGAACTGACATAATAACCTAAACTAATACTGTAGGTTAGGACTAACACAATAACCTAAACTAAGAGGATAGGACTAACATAACAACCTTAACTAATATTTTATGGCTAACATAATAACCTAAAGTAATAGGTTAGGACTAAAATATTAGGCTAAACCTTTACTTCAGGACTAACATAATAAAATAAACTAATAGATTAATACTAACATAATAACCTAAACTAATAGGTTAGAACTAATCGAGATAACCTAAACTAATAGGTTAGGACTAACCGAGATAACCTAAACTAATAGGTTAGGACTAACATAATAACCTAAACTAATAGGCTTGGAATAACATAATATCCTAGACTAATAGGTTAGGACTAACATAATAACCTAAACTAATAGGTTAGGACTTATATATGAACCTAAACTAATAGGAAAGGACAAACATAATAACCCAAACTGATAGGTTAGGACTAACATAATAACCTAAACTAAAAGGTAGACAACATAGTGAGCCAAGCTAATCAGTTAGGACTAAAGAAATTAAAAGACGGTCAATATCCGTAAACAAAACAGTGTTAGGAGCTAAACATAATAAACCAAAACTAATAGGTTAGGACTAAAATAATAACACAAACTGATGAATTAGGACTAAAATAATAACCCAAACTAAAATTAGGTAGGACTAACATGAGTAACTTGATAAGTAATAGTTAGACTAACATTAATAACCTTAACTTATGATTGGGTTAGGCTACATAAAAACCTAAACTAATAGGTTAGGACTAACATAAAAAGCTAAACTAATAGGTTAGGACTAACATAACTACCTAAACTAATAGGTTAATTACTAATAATACACTAACCAAATAGTTAGGACTAACATAATAACCAAACCAAATAGTGTTACGACTAACATAATAACCTAAACTAATAGGCTAGGACTGACATAATAAACTAAACTAATAGCTTAGGACTAACATATTAACCTAAACTAATAGTTTTGGACTAACATAATAACATAAACTAATTGGTTAGAACTAACATAATAGCCTAATTTAATAGGTTAGGACTAACATAATACCCTAAACTAATAGGTTAAGAAAACCTAATAACCTAAACTAACATAACGATTCATTCACCACATAGGTCAGGGACTAACATTAATAACCTAAACTAAGAGGTTAGGACTAACATAATAACCTAAACAAATAGGTTAGGACTAACACAATAACGTAAACTAATAGTCTTGGACTAACATATTAACCTAAACTAATCGGTTAAGACTAAAATAATAACCTAAACTAATAGGTTAGGACTAAAATAATAACCTAACCTAATAGGTTAGAACTTTATTAATAACCTAAACTAAAAGGTGAGGACAAACATATTAAACTAAACTAATAGGTTAGGACAAAACATAATAACTAAATTAATTAGCGTTAGGGACTAACATAATCAACACAGACTCAACCAGGTTAGACTAACAAATACCTTAAAACTTATAGGTTAGAGACCTAACAAATAATCTAACAACCAATAGGTCAAGGAATAACATAATTACCTAAACTAATAGGTTAGGACTAACATAATAACCTAAACTAATAGGTTAAGACTAACATAATAACCTTAACTAATTGGTTAGGACTAACATAAAAACCTTAGCTAATAGGTTAGGACTAACATAAAAAGCTAAACTAATAGGTTAGGACTAACATAATATTCTAAACTAATAGGTTATTACTAACATAATAACCTAACCTAATAGGTTAGGACTAACATAATAACCAAAACTAATAGGTTACGACTAACATAATAAAGAGTTAAAAATTTTGACTGACACTAATAAACTAAAACTAATAGCTTAGAGACTAACAATTAACCTAAACTAATAGGTTTGGACTAACATAATAACATAAACTAATTGGTTAGAACTAACATAATAGCCTAATTTAATAGGTTAGGACTAACATAATACCCTAAACTGATAGGTTAGACTAATATATTAGGACTAACATAACAACATTCACCAATAGGTCAGGACTAACATAATAACCTAAACTAAAAGGTTAGGACTAACATAATAACCTAAACAAATAGGTTAGGACTAACACAATAACGTAAACTAATAGTCTTGGACTAACATCAGTAACCTTAACTAATCGAGTCTAGGACTACAAAATACATACCTCAAACACCTGGTTAGGACTAAAATAATAACCTAACCTGAAATAGGTTAGAACTTTATTAATAACCTAAACTAATAGGTGAGGACAAACATATTAAACTAAACTAATAGGTTAGGACAAACATAATAACCTAAATTAATAGGTTAGGACTAACATAATAACACAAACTAACAGGTTAGGACTAACAAAATAACCTAAACTTATAGGTTAGGACTAACATAATAATCTAAACCAATAGGTAAGGAATTAACATATTACCTAAACAAAACTAATAGTTAGACTAACATAATAACCCAAACTAATGGGTTAAACTAAACATAATACCTAAAGCTAGTAGATTAGGATAACCAAATTTAAATTAAACTAATAGTTTAGGACTAACAGAATAACCTTAACTAATAGGTTAGAACTAACATAATAGTCTAAATTAATAGGTTAGGCTAAGATAATAACCTAAACTGATAGGTTAGGATAACATAAAAATCTAAACTAGTAGGTTTGGACTAGCATAATAACCTAAACTTATATGTTATTCATAACATAACAACATAAACCAATTGGTTAGGACTAACAAAATAACCTAAACTAATAGGTGAGAACATACATAATAACCTAAACTAATAGCTTAGGAACTAACAAAATATAGGCACTAAATTATATAGATTAGAATCTAAGTATAATAACTTCTAAACTAATAGGTTAGCTAACAAAATAAGCTAACTAATAAGAGTTGGAGGACCAAAAAATAACCGCGAAACTTAAATAAGTTAGGACTAACTTAATAACCTAAACTAATAGGTTATGACTAAATAAATAACCCAAACTAATAGGTTAGGACTACTAAAACCTAAACTAATAAGGTTAGGAATAACAGTAAAAAGTATAAACTAATCAGGTTAGAACTAACATAATAGCCTAAACTTATAGGATTAGGACTAACATAAAACCACAACACCTTATAGGTTGGGCCAACTAACATAGAAAACCATAAACTATTAGGTCTGAGGCTAACATAATAACCTAAACACGACTATGTGCAGAATTCTAGGAATAACGGACAGGAGGGAGGAGGAGCGGGAAAAGAAGAAGGGCGAGGATAGATAATTATGTTATTCTGTACTTAAAAACATAAATAATAGTTAGGGACTAACATTAAAACCTTAGAACTAATAGGTTAGACTAACATAATAACTAAAGTAATAGGTTAGGCCTAACATAGTAACCAAACTAATAGGTGTAGACTGAAAAGATAAAACTAGTACGCTAAATACGAAATAAAAACCTAAAACTTAATAGGCTTGTAGGAAGCCTAACATAATACCTAAGTAATAGGTATAGGACTTAACGAGAATAAATTAAAAACTAGTAGGTTAGGGACTAACATAATTAACCTAACTAAAAGGTTAGGACTAAAATAATAAACACTAAACTAATAGTAGGACTAAACATAAACTTAAACTAATAGATTAGGACTAACTTTAATAATTCTAAACTAAAAAGTTGGGTTAGGAGTAATAGAATAATCTAAACTAATAGGTAAGGACTACATAATAACCTAACTTAATAGGTTAGGAATAACATAATAACCGAACTAAAGTTAGGGACTAAATAATAACCAAACTAATAGGTTATCGACTAACATAATTATAGCGTTTGGACCTAACATACCTTGAAACTAATAAGTTGAGACTAGACAAAAGAAACCTAATTTGAATAGGTTAAGAACTACCATAATAAACTAATCTAAAAGGTTAGGACTGGGACATATTAACCCTAACACTAATTAGTTAGGACTACAAAAAAAACCTAAACAGAATAGGTTAATCCTAACTAACTTAACCTAAACTAATAGGTTAGGACTAACATATTATTTCTAAACTAATTAGTTAGGTACTACTAAGTAACCGTAAACATAATAGATTGGGGAGAAGGACTAACTATAATAACCTAAACTAATAGGTTAAGTACGAACATAGTATTTCAAAACAATTGCGTTAGGACTTAACATAAAAACTAACTAATAGGTTAGGAACTAACCGAGAACCAAACTAACGACAATAGGTTAGAGTAACCAAGAATACCTAACAGTAATAGGGTTGGGACAAATAAAAACCAAAACTAATGTTTAGGTGACTACATAATAACCGGCGTAAATAATAGGTAGGACTGAATATACATAAACCATGAAACTAATGGTCAGATAAACATAAAACCTAAACTAATAGGTTAGGACTAAACTTAATAATTGAAACTAATAATTAATTAAAATCATAACCGTAAACTAATAGGTTAAAACTAACATTAAGAGCCTAAATTAATAGAGTAAACTAACATGAGAACACAAATAAAGTTAGGAGCTAACAAAATAACCTAAACTTATAGGTTAGGACTAAATAAAATAACGCAAACAAAGGTTAGGACTAACATGATAACCTAAACTAAGTAGGTTAGGACTAACATATACATAAACTTATAGGTTTAGGATAACTAATAAGCCTAAACTAAGTAGATTAGGACAACAGAATAAACTAAAGAAATAAATAGGTTAGAGTAAAACATAATAACCTCAATTAATAGGTTAGGCACTTAACATAAATAACAAAAACTAACCAGAGGTAGGACGTAACAAAACCCTGAAGAGACTTTAGTTAGGATAACTAATAACCTAAACTAGGTAGATTAGGGCTAAATAATAAACTTAAAAAATAGGTATGACAAACTAATACCTAAACTAATAAAGTAAGGATTCACATGAATAACCGATACTAATAAAGTTCGAGACTGACAATTAACTAACGCTAAGCTAATAGGTTAGGACCTACATTAAGTAACCTGAACTGGTAGGTTAAGAGTAACATACATATAAAACTAATAGGTAAGGCATTAACATATTATACCTAAACTGAACTAGGTGGATAGAGACTAAGCATAATAGCCTAAATTAATTAGGTTAGGGCTGAAGATAATAACCTAAACTGAATGATTAGGAATAACATAAAAACTTAACTATTTGGTTAGACTAGCATAATATACCTTAATAACAATATGCTAGGAGCCTAACATAACAACATTAAACCATCGGTCGGGAACCTAACATAATAGACTAAATATAGGTTAGGACTACATGATAACTAAATAATAGGTCAGGTACTAACAAATATCCTAAACTTAAAGTGTGACTAACATAATAAACTGTAAACTAATACTGTATAAGACGAAGGTCAGGATAACGTAAACTAATAGGTTATGACTTAGGTAAAATAATAACTTAAAAACTAATATGGTTGCTTACCCAAATCTACCTTTCAGTCTACTTTTTTTTTGTTGGTTGTTTTAAATTGAATATGTGGCATATTCTGTCGTGTTTTTTTTTTTTTATTTGTTTTTTTTTTTTGATGTATTATGTTGTGATTTTTTTGTTGTTTTTTTTTTCAGGTTTTTTTTTTTTTGTTTTTGTACTAGCTCCTTCCTAAGACTAATAGGTTAGGACAAACATAATAAACTTAAATTCCAAGGTCAGGACTAGACATCAAAATCAAAAGAAGAAACAAGATTAAGGAAGCCATATTGCATAAACTGAATAGGTTGAGGACTAGCCGTAATAATCTAAACTAAAGATATTAGAAGACTACATTAATAACCTAAAACTAATAGGCGGTTAGGACTAAATAATAGAGCTAACTAATAGTTATACTGACATGAATAACTTTAAACGAATAGGTGAGGACAAAGACATAATAGCCTAAACTAATTAGCTTAGACTAACATAATATCCTAAATTAATAGGTTAGGACTACATTAAAACCTAAACTACTAGGATAGGACAACATAATACCTAAGAACTGAATAGGGTATAGCAAAAAATAATAACCTAATGAGTAATAGGAAGACTGAACATAATAACCTAAACTCAATCATATTAGGCAATCATTAATTAACTTAAACTAAATAGATTAGGACTAACATAATAAACCTAAACTAATAGGTTTTAAAACTAACATAATAGCCTAAAATAAAAGAGTAAGGACAACATAATAACCTAAACTGATAGGGTTGGGACTAACTTTAAAAGCCTAAACATTAGGTAGGACAACATAATAACCGGAAACTAATATGTTAGGCCTCAACAATAAAAATAAACCAATAGTAAGGGACTAACATAATAACCTAAAACAATAGCATCTAAACTAAAAACATAATAAACCTTTACTAGTAGGTTAGGACTAACACAATAACCTTAAACTAAAAGGTAGGACTAAAAATAACCTAAACATATTAGGACTACAATAATAACCTAAAACTAATTGATCGCGTCAAGTACTAACAGATAGTAACCCAAACTAGACTAGGTTACGACTAATAATAACTAACCTAGTACGCGGACTAACATAAACCTTGAAACTATTAAGTTTAGGACTAACATAATACCTAAACTAATAGGTTAGGACTAGCCGAGATAACCTAAACTTATAGGTTAGGAATAACATAGTAACCTAAACTAATAGGTTTAGGACTAACATAATAACTAAACTAATAAGGTTCAGGACTACCATTAATAAACTTAACTAATAGATTTAGGACTAACTAATAATCTGAAACTAAAGAAAGGTTAGGACTAATTTAATAACCAAGGATAAACTAATAGGTTAGTCACAATAATAACCTAAAACTAGATAGGTTAGGCACTACATAATAAACCTGGAACTAATAGGTTTAGGAACTAAAATAACCTAAAACTAATAGGGTTATGACTAACAAATAATCTAATGCTACAAAACTAATGACGTGCGCGAGGGAAAAGAGAGGGGAGGAGTAGTCGGGAGCCAAGCACCTACCGTCGCATCAGGAGACCGTAAAGGAGGGATGGATGAAGGGAGAAAGAGGATGCGACAGGATTAGCAACTAACATTAAGAACCTTAACTAATAGGTAATACTAACTTAATGAACCTTAACTAATAGGTTAGGACTTATCCTAATATTCTAAACTAATAGGTTAGGACTAACATAATATTACCTAATAGGTTAGATAACAATAATAACCTAAACTATAGGATCGTTACATACAACATAATAACCATAAAATTAATTGGTTAGGACAAACAGAAAAACCTACAACTAATAGGTTAGGGGACGAAGTAACCAATATACCTAAAAGTAAATAGAGGTTAGGAGCAAGATTAATACCCTAAACTTTAGAGTTAGCTTAACAAACATTAATACCTGAGACTTATAGGTTGGATACATAATAACCTAACTAATAGGATAGGAATGACATAATAACCTAAAACTAATTAGGTTAGGACTAACATAATAACTTAAACAAATAGGTTTGGACTAACATAATAACCTAACTGATAGGTTAGAACTTAACATAAAAGGGATAAATTAATAGGTTAGGGACTAACATAAGTGAACACAAACTAACATGTTAGACTAACAAAATACTAAACTTATAGGTTAGGACTAACATAATACAATAAACTAATGGGTAAGGGACTACCATAATACCTTACTTATAGTTAGGCTAACATAATAGAGCCTAAACTAATAGGTTATGACTAACATAAAACCTAAACTAATAGGTTAGGACTAACATAATAAATGAAACTTAAATATCGTTTACGGACTAAATGATAGCTAAAACTAATAGGTTAGAAACTAACATAATAGCCTAGATAATAGGTTAGGGCTCAGATAATAACCTAAACTGATACTAACATAAGAACCTAAACTATTAGGGTAGGACTACGACTAGCATATAAACCTAAACTAATATTTTAGGACCAAAATATTAGATTGATTTGACAATGTGAAATACCTTACAACATAAACAGATTGGTTAGGATTTTACACTAAAAACTAAACAATTAGGTCTTGGACTAAGATGAAAACATAAACTATTAGGTCAGTATAAATAAAAACCTAAACTATTAAGTTAGGGCTAACATAATAACCTAAACATAATAGGTAGGGACTAGCATAATTAGCGAGTAAACTATAGTAGGACTAACGACAGGTGAGGAGAGACGGGAACAGAAGAGGGAGGCAAGGAGGGCGAGGGAGGACTTAGGAGGGGAGGGTGGATTATTAAAGACCTAAAATTAATATTTTTAGGACTAACATAATAAAGTAAACAATAGGTTAGGACTAACATACATAACTTAAACTAATAGGTTAGGACGAGCTAAATAAAACCTCAAACATAATAGGTTAGACTAACATAGATAACCTAAGACAAGTAGCGTTAGGACATATCGTAATAAACTCTAAATAAAAGATGTAAGACTACTTGCATAACCTAATTAATAGGTTAGGAATACAATAATAACGAAACTAATAGGTTTATAACTGACATTATAACTATTAAACTATAGGTGAGGACATAAAATCAATAAGGATCAGATATATCCAGACTGTATCCATAAATATCCTTAAATCTAAAAAACTCCCCACCAGAATCCCCCTAAACTAATAGAAGATGAGATATAGCCAGTTAGGACTAACATAATAACCTAACATAATAGGTTAGGATAAACATAATAACCTAACTTAATACGGTAAGGATATAACAGATCACTATATATAATTAGGGTTAGGAAATAAACATGATAACCGTAGACCTATAGGCTTAGGACTACACATTTTAATAACATAAACTATAAGTTAGGACTAACATAATAACTTGAACAATAATAGGTTAGAACTAACATAATAACTAAAACTAATAGGTTAAAACTAACATACATAGCCAAATTAATTAGATTAGGAACTACAAATAACCTTATCTGATAAGTTTAGGACTACATAAAAACCTAATCTATTAGGTTACTTCTAAATTGAATAACCTAAACTAACATTTTTCTTTCTTGATTAAAAACATAAAACCATATTATTACTAACATAATTAACCTAAACTACCCAGCATAAAAAGAAGTTCATAATGAAACAAGAATAAGTAAGATAATAAACCGCATGATAGAACACACCACTACTGAACAGAAAAAGAATAAGTCCCGATCAACAACGAGCGATATGAGCGATTTGAAGGAAGCTACATACAGTAAGCAAAAAGAAGGAGCGGAACTTGGAGAGCAGTGACGCGTCCATACCGGTCAAATGCTTGGATATGTCAGCCACTACGCAAGTCTCCCCGTATTTCGGCCGAAAACCATAAATCGTAGATAGAAAAGTATATCACCAAGTAGACCTCGAGCGCACGAAGCACATACTGGCAATTCGACAAAAGGGAATGAATTCAGATGTCTAAGAAGTTAACAGTAGAAGGTCAAAGATCTTAAAGAATAGAGTGAGAGCTATAGGCGATAGTAGAAATCAGGCGCTTCTCTTTTTTCGCATAGTTGGACACTATGCGCACTTCAGAACAACTGGAGGAAAGTGCTAGTATTAGGCAGAGAATATACCTGAACGAGCGGAATCAGCACGGAAAGCACACTCCCCAAAACTCGGGAGAAATGCAATCCGGGACACCCGTCCTCCTAACGTTCATAGATTTCGGTAGCCCATGCCCGATCAAATGTAATCACGGGCAAAAGCATAGGACACCTGAAAAGAGGAGGAGAGGGACATCCAGAATCGTTCCAGGGGAGGTTAGGGCAAAATAGGAGCCGAAAGGATTACCCTATTCAGGTGAATAAGGAGAAGCATTATTTTTATACGAAAAGTCTTGTTTGGAGACATTGAATAAAATAACCTAAATCTAAGATGCCAAGAGTAAAAGGACTATATCAATATGAGGAAAACCCAAAGACTAATAGGTTATAGGACGCTAACACTATAATACGATGATGAAAGCCCGACTTGATATCACGTATAAGATTAGATCCCGTCAACGCTTTTCTAGACTGAGCAATAAAATAGAGTCGAATACATTAATACTAATTAGTAGATCAGGAGATTTTCCACTCCCATACGCACTGTCCTAGCCTAATGCGCCAAGAAACAAGTAACGATCGACACCAGATATGACGAAAAGATTAGTCGAGAAGAGAAATCTGCTCATACCCCTCAACATTTCTCACCTTAATCGCAGAAGCCGAAGCTCACCAGAGCAAGAATCATTCCCAATTATATACGTAGAAGTAGAAGCCGCGCAAACCCCAATCGGCCCGATCAAGATGCCAGAAAGAACGCACAGGCTGGAGCTGATTGACGAGAAAGTATAAAATTAAAAATATTATGTGGTCAGATTTACCATACCAATAGGAGCGAAGTGTTATTTATAAAGAGAAAGAATAGTTGGTGAAACATAGTCAAGTGTGTTCAAAATTCGTGAGACGATCCGGATGGTGTGTTCTTAAATTATTGCTCCCATCTTGAGAATGCCTGAGATTCGGCCCTCCTTCCCACCTAAATCAGTATCAGAGGACCCCACCCAGTGTTGTGTACATGAAATCCCCTAAATAGAGACCTCAATATTTGCGAAGAAGAATATAAACATCTCGTTGTAAGTAGAAAGAATATTCAAAAAAAGAACGAATATCTTTCTGTTAGCTCAGAAACCAAAGTAGCAGAAGCACAAGAATGTAGTAGAAGGAAGAACATTTTAAAGCCACAAACATCGAATTAGGTTACTCGCGAGATCACGAGACCGTGTACTGGAGATATAGTTACATAGCACATTATCCACCCTATAAGACGGAAATTAGGAAATAAATTATAGTAGGACATAAAAGATAAGAGGAATTCTAGCCATCTGAGTCTCACAAGAGCAAAAGACTTAGGATAAGCTAGAGATGGGTGGATATCCACGGAAAAGAACCATAAAGGTTTAAGCCAGCGATTTGGTAAACGTCAATAGAAAGCCCGAACCTACGCAAATCTGCCATTCACACCACACAACACAAATAAAACAAAAGCCAAAAACAAAAGAGAAATCTGATAAAAATAATCTTCCAAACTAAATAAAAAGTTTATATATATTATAAAAATCAAATTTCTGTTAAAAAACAATAAACATTAAACGTAAAACCCTCCCATTTACTTTGCTTAAAAACTCACACACCCACACCAAACTAGACACACAAGAAAAGAAAAAAACTTCAAAACTAATTACTCTTTAAAACTCCGCGCGCACGAACTTCAGAAACTAATAACAGATACTACAATGATCCACATTTAAATAAAAAACTTATTAAACAAAGAGAGGATTGAATATCTCACACACACACTTTCACTAAACACAGCATTATATAATAATAATAAATAAAATAAATATAAACTTTCAAAAGAGAGCACCAAAAATCGTCTACACTGCACAATAACAAAAATATTCAATCGATATTATTTATAATCCAGAAGTCATTAGAATTAAACGAGTATTACAACTTATATTAGACATTTTCCATAACTCAACTATTGAAACTACCATCCATGCCCAATTTTGAATAAACTAGAGCATTATGGCTTGTAATTGAACAAATGCACCTAAATAAAAGTGTGAATCTCTAATTCTATCTACTCTGAAAATTTCATACACGGTATAACAAGTAAAAAATATATATTTTTGAACCCTCTATTTAATATTTGAAAAAAATTTTTATACTTTTTTTTTTTTTTTTTTTTTTTTTTTTTTTGGATATAGTTTAGAATGCAAACCTAAACTTAATCAATACCGCATTAAAGCTGTATTTAGTTTTACATGATATGCCACTCAAAATCGGCCATTCAATTGGACCAAAATACAACAATTTAGGAATATATTAAAATGCTCCAAAAAGTTTTTAGAAAATCTCTAAGAAAGCACAAAAAAATGGCTATGAAGGCAAAAAAAAGAAAAAAAAATTCAATAAAAGTGGCAAGTTTTCAACATATTGTGAGTGGAAACGTGAACCTGGTCACAAAGGTTAAGCAAGGATATTGTGAGTAGGTTCAGAAATTATCAGTTGAGCTTAAAGTGACGTTCTCAAATTACACAGGATACAATAGGTATATCGTGCGCAAATAAAAGACCCTACCAAGTGAGTGCAGTGCTAAGTTGCGGCAGGTCATGGCGGACCCAAAGGGAATACCACATTGATGTCACTTGTACAACTTACTCACAGTGTGGAACAAGCATGATAAAGAGCAAGCGCCAAAACCACGCCGCAAGATGTCGACGGCGAGCAGAGCGGAAGCAGGACAACAAAGTATGTGTTGGCGAATACTGCACAAGCAGAGTAGAAAGGACAGTAATGTCGAGGGAAGAAAATCATTGAAGGGAATTAAAACATGGTTGCGCAGCCAAATTGCAAATGTGGTGAAGAGGAGGGCTGAGTGAACTTTTACAAGAGGCATGGTAAAGAGAAGTGGTAGTGAGGGAAATAACGTGGTCAACGCTGGTGTGTAGCAATGAGCGTGGGAAATACACTGAAGCAGGTAAGGTTGAACTGAAATGAAGTGGAGGAGCCGATTGTGTCACCACTGCGGGGAAAGGCATGAGCCGACAAACGCAGGGCACCAGGGCGTGAAGTGAGCCAACCACACAGCAGTTTGGAAATCCGAGCGCATAAGAAGTGCGCGAAACATAGAAGCAAATAAGAGTTCCAGACGTACACTGCGAGAGGAGCACAGGTAAGAAGGAACAGAAGGCCAAGGGAGGTGAAAAAAGAAGCTGGGTGAGGCAAAGCGAGCTGTTGCCGCAAACAGATGAGCACGACTCGGAGAGTCAAAGACAAGGGAGAATGGAGAAGTGAGAGGTGGAGAGTAAAAGAAACAACAGGGCCACGGCAGAAAAAGATTGGAGAAAAGAGAGTAGCGAGCAGGAACAGGAAGTACAGGAGAAAAGCCGAAGAGGACTCCACAGTAAGGAAGCGGGGGGGACCACCCAACAG
>JABUQX010093586.1:32500-47511 GCA_015478945.1 Trachelipus rathkii | reverse complement strand
GTGTAGTTGAAAGATTGAATGCGGATATTGAAAATTTCCTCCGTCATTTTGTAAAAGACAATCACAGAGATTGGTCAAAATACTTATCTTTTGCTCAAATAGCAATTAATACATCGTATAATAGATCCATTGGATCATCTCCACATTTTGTCCTGCATGGATATTTAAAGAGACTTCCCTACGAGATGCCTGATTATGTCTCTCCATTTACAAATAAATCGGAAAATAGAAAATTCATATCAGATGAGGTAGATGTCGTAGTGGAAAGAATGAAAGCAATAAGAGACTTAGCAAGAGAAAGTCTAGAAAAGGAAACAATTAAAGCTATGGACAGCAAAACAAACAGGCCACAAAGAGAATTAAAAGTGGGTGATTATGTTTTTGTGAATGCTGTAAAGAAACCAGAACAAAGTTCTAAATTGAACAAAAGATTTGAAGGTCCTTTTATTGTAAATCAAATAAAGGAGCCAAATAAGCTTATGCTTTCGTGTTTAAATTCAACGAGATTATTTCCGGTTCACCGGGATAATGTAAAGATAATTCCAGTAGAAAAGATTACAGAATCTCATTTTTCATTTGATAATGATGAGATTTGGAATCCAGATGCAATTCAAGAAACATTGGATTCCCCGAAAGTTACAACAGAAAGAACAAATATGGAACCTGAAGAAGTAGATCGACAGGTAGATGATCAAGAATCCAACCACTCTTCGTGGATTCCCCCTAATTTTTATGATGAACAAAACGTTCTACCTGAGGATTCACCACAAGAACAGCAGAATCCTGTAGAAGAAACACAAACTTCTTGTAATCAAATAATACCTGATACTCCTCAAGGAAGTAGATTGATGAATTCTACTCCCCAAACAAGAACTCAAGTAAGAGGGTATAGACCGTCTCTATCACCAATCAGACAAGAAGATTCATATATTTCAGATAGTTCTGAACATGAGGAACAGCCTGTCATTCCAGAAGTACAAGAGGATGCTTTGGTAACACCACTTACAGATGGAACTGTAGGGGAAAATGTGCCAAGTTCTGAAGCACTTCCCAAAGATGATGAGGTAACACCTCCAGAAGATTTTATGGATTTATCAACATCTGAAGGCACAAGAGATGATAGAAAAGAAGATCCGTCGTATAGACCTCACCAGCAATTCAGAGGTCCGAGGGATGTGGAACCAAGAGTTACAAGAAGTCAAACAAGACAAAGAGAGCATGAATCTCTTCAATCTCTACCACCAAGAACGGAAGAAGCAACAAAGGAATCATCTGAAACAGAATTACAGAGACCTCCAGTTGTTTTGCCATTAGAGATGACTAGAAGAGGAAATAGACTCTACTATTTGCCTCCTAAGAGTTAAAATCTCTTAGAATTGTAAAAAAAAATTTGTAAATAAATATTTTATTTTATTTTATTTGTGTTCATAACCTTTAGGTTTAAGTTTTTATATTTTCTATTACAATACACAAAATACACATTTTACCCTTTTTCTATTCTTAATCTTTTAAGTATAAGTTTCCATATTTTTATTATGTCCGTTACGAATTCGGATAAATTTTTTTTGCCCCCAGGGGTCAGTCTTTTTTTGAAACGGAAAAAAAACCCATAAAAAAATAAAAATTTTATTTACAAACGGTTATATTACTTTTATTTTTTATTAGTAACATGTTTTATTATTATTTTATTTAAAAGAAAACAAAATAAAAATCGAAAAATTTCTTTTTGACTATTGTAGGTAATGAAAAATATAATCAGCTTGCTTTTATTAATATTAAGAATTTTTATTTTAATTAAGTATTAGCCTTAAGCTATATAATAGCTTGCTTTTATTTTTAATTTTGAGTGGGCGGAATTAGCCTTATGCTATAATTAGCTTTTGATTAATATTTAATTAGCCTGATCAGTTTTATTTAATATTAATAGCCTCATGCTATTATAATCTTTAAAGTTCTAATTTTTTAATTTCATGATAATCAGAATGCTACAATTTTAAGTTTAATAAAGCTTCTTTAATTTAATTTTCATTTTAATTATTAATCAGTAATGAGGAAGATTACTTATCTTTAGTTTATTATCCAAGATCCAATAAACTTGATTTCATTTTATGAAGTTCATTTATTTTAATTAGTGATTTCATTAATAATTTATATCAGAAAACAATCAAAACTGATTCAATTTTAAATTTTAAAATTAACGTAATTCTAGTATAATCATAGGTAACTTAAAAAGATTTAATAATTATAATAATTATTTTAATTTTCTTAGTAAAAAGGCGACCTCATTTATTAAATCGAAGTAATAATATTTCAGACTAAAATGAAAATGTTACGTCCAGTTTTTGCATTACTTCTTTCCTGCAGTCTTATCCATCTCCACTAACATTAATGAAGAAACAAGAGTACTGCCAGGTATCATTTTGTATCACTCCGGTGAAGTAAATATTGAAGGATATCTTGACTTAATTGTTTCTTTAGAATGCCCATCAGAATTAAAAACCACTTATTTATAGAAACCGCCAAAATGGTAGATACTCTTAAAAGATAAATTTTTGCCTGCGTTTAATGATAATTTTATTAATATTTCTATAAATCAAAGAGCGCATAAATGGGAATTTCAACTCATTAAAATTAGAACTAAAGTAATATCCCTTAAATTAGCTGAAATTAAAAGCCTACCATGGGTTCATTCCCAAACAAGATTCAAAAGAGCTGCTTTCGAATTGGGAGGAGATATTCTTAATATTTTATTTGGTACCGCTACTGATAAACAAATTAAATTTTTAAGAAAAAAGATAAATATATTAGGAAACTTTGCGAGTACTTCAAATTTATTAGTTAATGAACTTAAAGAACAATTAAAGTCAAATACCCGAACATTATCAGAATTTCAAATTAACCTACAAAAATTAATTGAATTTCAAAACAGATCACTAGCAACCCACAACATACTTAATCAACTAGGTAGTATCAAATCATTACTTACATTAGTTGAACATTCAGTTAACAGTTTTACAATGATACATCAATTAGTTATCACTTCATTACAATTAGCTAAACAAAGATAACTAATGATCAACTTTATTCACCCATCTTTTTGTTACCATATATACTAGAAATGACACAAACATAAATTACATCCTATCATACCATTAGAAGCGACAACATATCATTCATTTTTTTGACATACTCATGGACTATAAAATCAACCACTAACATGTTGAATGTAATTCATTAATGTTCCACATTTCAAATGAGAATTATTTCATAGCAAGTTTATTCCATTCCCAACATTCTCCATTTAATTGAAATTGTCTTCGAAATAATGTATAATACACCAAATAATTACCTTGTTTCGTTAATTATGGTCAAAAAATAACTTTATTTTAGAAATCGTGTTCCCGACTATGTCGCAACATAGGGAAACAAGCGGTTTGCCCTACAATCACAACCTTTTACATCTATTGATGACAAAACATGCTTGTATCGCTTCTGCTTAACTATACTACTAATTTCTCGTCATGCCCTATAACTATCTTTTAAAGAACCCTTCACAGTAACCTTAGGACATTTTCACTATTATATCTTTCGCAGAAAAAATTAGAGCTTCTATATCCTGTGAATGTGAAGGGTTCTTTTGATTTAAAGATAGTTATAGGACATGACGAGAAATTAGTAGTTAATTAAGCAAAAGCGATAGCAAGCAGGTTTTGTCATCAATAGATGTAAAAGGTTGTGATTGAGGGCAAACCGCTGTTTTCCCTATGTTGCGACAATAGTCGTGAACCGAATTTCGTAAATAAGTATATTTTCTTTGACCATAATTAACGAAAAGGTAATTATTTGGTGTATTATACATTATTCGAACGGACGTTTCATTAAATGGAATGAATGTTGGGAATGGAATTAACTTGTATGAAATAAATTTCTCATTTGAAATAAATGGAATTAATGTAATTAATTCAAATGGGTTAGTGGTTGATTTTATAGTGTCCATGAGTATGGTCAAAAATGAATGAATAATGTTGTCGCCTTCTAATGGATTGATAGGATGTAATTTAGTGGTTGTGTCATTTCTAGTTATATAATGGTAAACAAAAAATGGGTTGAATAAAGTTATCATTAGTATCTTTGTTTTTAGCTAGATGGTAATGAAAGTATACTAATTGATGTAATCATGTGTAAATACTGTTAACTGAATGTCAACTAATTTAATAATGATTTGATTACTACTAGTGATTAAGTATGTTGTGGGTTGCTAGTGATCTGTTTTAAATTCAATTAATTTTTGTAGGTTAATTTGAAATCTGTAATGTTCGGTATGACTTTTAATTGTTCTTTAGTTCATTATTAATAAAAATTGAAGTACTCGCAAGTTTCCTAATTATATTTATCTTTTTCTTAAAAATATTAATTTGTTTATCAGTTGCGGTACCCAAAATAAGAATATTAAGAATATTCTCCTCCAATTCAAAGCAGCTCTTGTTGAATCTTGTTTGGGGAATGAATCCATGGAAGCTTTTTATTTTCAGCTAATTAAGGATATTACTTTAGTTTAATTTTAATTAGTTGAAATTCCCATTTATGCGCTCTTTATTTATAGAAATATTAATAAGGATTATCATAAACGCAGGCAAAAAATTTATCTTTTAAAGTATCTACCATTTTGGTGGTTCTATAAATAGTGGTTTTAAATTCTGATGGGCATTCTAAAGATACAATCAAGTCAAGATATCCTTCGATAAAATTTACTTCACCGGAGTGATACAAAATGATACCTGGCAGTACTCTTGTTTCTTCATTAATGTTAGTGGAGATGGAAAAGACTGCAGGTAAAAGAAGTAATGCAAAAAACTGCAGGTAAAAGAAGTAATGCAAATGCTGGATGTAACATTTTCATTTTAGTCTGAAATGATTATTACTTCGATTTAATAAATGAGGTCGCCTTTTTACTAAAGTAAAATTAAAATAATAATTAAAATATGTATTAAATTCTTTTTTAAATTTCAGTTTGCTTTTACTAATTTACTTTTTAATTTTAAAATTTAAAAAAACTCTAGTTTGACTTTTTTTGTTTCTTATTTTTGGATGTTTTTTATTTAAAAAATTTTAATTAATGAAATCCAAATAATTAAAATAAAATGAACTTCATAAAATGAAATCAAGTTTATATTGGATCTTGGATAATAAACTAAAGATAAAATCTTCAACATTCTGATTATAATTTTAAAATGAAAATTAAAATTAAAAGACAGCTTTTTAACGTAAAGACTTAAAAATTGTAGGCATTTCTGATTGATCATGAAATTAAATTAGAAATTAAAAGATTATGTTTATAGCTGAGGCTAATTAATATTAATAAAAGCTGATCAGGCTAATTAATATTAATCAAAGCTAATTATAGGATAAGGCTAATCTGAATTTTGAACTCAGAATCAAAATTTTATGCTTGGTCGTTCGATAGCTTAGGGTTCTTAATTCAATTAAATAAAAATTCTAAGATTGATAAAAGCAAGCTGATTATATTTTTATTATTCTAATATTAAAACGAAATTTTTCGATTTTTATTTTGTTTTTCTTTTTAAAATAAAAAATAATAATAAAAACATGTTACTAATAAAAAATAAAAGTATATAAATATAAACGTTTCGTAAAATAAAATTTTTCTATTTTTTTATGGTTTTTTTTTTAGTTTCAAAAGAAAAGACTGACCCCTGGGGGCAAAAAAAAAATTTATCCGAATTCGTAACGGACATAATAAAAATATGGAAACTTATACTTAAAAGAATAAGAATAGAAAAGTGTAAAAATGTGTTTTGTGTAATATATTGTAATAGAAATATAAAAACTTAAACCTAAAGGTTATGAACACAAATAAAATAAAATAAAATATTTATTTACAAAAATTTTTTTTACAATTCTAAGAGATTTTAACTCTTAGGAGGCAAATAGTAGAGCCTATTTCCTCTTCTAGTCATCTCTAATGGCAAAACAACTGGAGGTCTCTGTAATTCTGTTTCAGATGATTCCTTTGTTGCTTCTTCCGTTCTTGGTGGTAGAGATTGAAGAGATTCATGCTCTCTTTGTCTTGTTTGACTTCTTGTAACTCTTTGTTCCACATCCCTCGGACCTCTGAATTGCTGGTGAGGTCTATACGACGGATCTTCTTTTCTATCATCTCTTGTGCCTTCAGATGTTGATAAATCCATAAAATCTTCTGGAGGTGTTACCTCATCATCTTTGGGAAGTGCTTCAGAACTTGGCACATTTTCCCCTACAGTTCCATCTGCAAGTGGTGTTACCAAAGCATCCTTTTGTACTTCTGGAATGACAGGCTGTTCCTCATGTTCAGAACTATCTGAAATATATGAATCCTCTTGTCTGATTGGTGATAGAGACGGTCTATACCCTCTTACTTGAGTTCTTGTTTGGGGAGTAGAATTCATCAATCTACTTCCTTGAGGAGTATCGGTATTCTTTGATTACAAGAAGTTTGTGTTTCTACTATAGGATTCTTTTGTTCTTGTGTTGAAACCTCTGGTATAACATATTGTTCATCATAAAAATTAGGGGAAATCCACGAAGAAGTGGTTGGAGATTCTTGATCTTCTACCTGTCGATCTACTTCTTCAGGTTCCATATTTGTTCTTTCTGTTGTACTTTCGGGTATAGAAATTAGAACCTTGTAACCTTTTCAGATTTCTGCTTTAATTGTACAGCATTATAATGAAAAAATGAGGAATCTTAAAGTGTTTTCTACTGGAATATTTACCATTCCAATCCCGTTAACCGAACTAATTCTGTTGAATTAAACGATGAAAGCATAGCTTATTGGCTCCTTTATTTGGATTTACAATAAAAGGACCTTCAAACTTTTGTCAATTTAGAACCTGTTCTGGTTTCTTATACAGCATTCACAAAAACAAATCACCCCAACGTTTAATTTCTTGTGTTGGCATGTTTGTTTTGACTGTTCCATAGCTTAATTAGTGTTTCCTTTTCGTAGATTTTCTCTAGCTAAATCTCTTATTGCTTCCATTCTTTCCACTACGACATCTACCTCATCTGATATGAATTTTCTATTTTCCGATTTATTTGTAAATGGAGAGACATAATCAGGCATCTCGTAGGGAAGTCTCTTTATATATCCATGCAGGACAAAATGTGGAGATGATCCAATTGATCTATTATACGATGTATTAATTGCTATTTGAGCAAAAGATAAGTATTTGGACCAATCTCTATGATTATCCTTTTACAAAATGACGGAGGAAATTTTCAATATCCGCATTCAATCTTTCAACTACACCATTTTGACTTGGTTTGTAGGGCAGAATATTAACCTTTTTTATCCTCCAAGCCTTACATAGCTCTTTGAAGGCAGCTGACGTAAATTCTGGGGCATTATCCGAGGCTAAAATTTCTGGGCTCGAATGCCGACATATTATTCTTTCTTGTAAAGCTTGAGCAAATTCTTGGCTTGTTCTTGATTTACAAGCGACTAATTCGCAATATCGTGTCAAAACATCTCTGAATACGAGAATGTGTTTGGCACCTGAAACTGAACATGTGGGAAGTTTTCCTATACTATCCACATGTACTCTAGAAAACGGAGTATAAGGAAGAGGCCATCTGTTTATTTCTGCTTTTGGAGGCTACGCACAAACTTTAACTTTAGCACAGGAACGCACTGAGAAACAGTACTCCTTCACTGAACTTGCTTAGATGATGAAAAACGTATCTTTCTCTAACTCGTTTTTCAGTCCTCTGCTGTCCTCCATTCCCACTTCCAAGTGAAGAATGGCAATGATCTATACTGAGTAGATCATGCTATCTGGTACTTGTATTACATAAGGTTCCTTCCAGTTGCATAGTACAATACTTTTCTTATGGAAAATATGTGAAAGTTTTAGGGTTTTCCGTCTTAAGCCCATTAGCTAATTATTTTAATCTTAGGGCAATTTCGTTGTTCCCTAATGAAAGATTTCTTTGCGTTAAAATAAAATCTTTCTTGTAATATTGGTTCTTTTCTCCTTTTGAAAAAATAAAGTTTGAGCTTTTGCTGGGTGCTACTCAAAATAATCGGCGGTATGTTGACGCGTTTTCCGTTTTATATTTTTTAGTTGCGAAAAACTCTAACAAATAATTCCAGCGGGCTAGCCGAACGCCGTTTGTTGCTTTGATTACGAATATAAAGCAAAGAGTTGATTATCAGGTTAATTATGGGTGATGGATAACCAAAACACCGTATTTTTAAACTTCTGTAGTGAAGAAGACAACAGCCAAACATTCCTTTTCTATAATATCATAGTTGAGTTCACTGCCTCTTAACACTCTTGAAACGAACGATAATGGCTTTTCTTTGCCATCGTCCGACATTTGGTAAAGAACTCCCCCTATTCCATAGTCGCAGGCGGCGTCTGTTCCTATAAAAAATGGCTTGGAATAATCTGGGAAAGTTAACTGAGGTTGAACAACCAATTTCTCCTTTAAGAGTTCAAATGCTTTTTGGTGTTCTTCTTCCACTCAAACTTAATATTCTTTTTTATTAAGTTATTTAATGGTGTCGCAATATGCAAAGTCCACTAATTAAAAAAGCGAAAATAACTTGAAAATCCCTAAGAAAGATTGGTTTCCTTTAAACACAAAAAAAAAATTCTGGAGACGAGAAACTCTTCATCGATTTCTATCTTCGCTGGACTCTGGTGAGAATTCCGTCTCTTCCTATTTTTTTAAAACCTAAATATCAGTACAGAAGTTTGTAGAAAAATGACAATTTGGTTAATCTTTAACTCTTATTTGTTCTCTAAATGCAGTAAAAAACTTTCTTTAGTTTTCAAATGTTCTGCCTTTATTTTTTAACCCATTGATTAAGACATCATCTAAACACTTGGGCAATTGGTCCTAATAAATGGTTTAACGCGACTTGCATTCTAGCATAGGTGCTTGGGGCATTGCGGTGCCCAAATAATAATCTGGTTTGGGCAGAATAATCCTTTCCTTGTACGGAAAGCCATTAATTTCTGTTTCCTCCTCGACTTCGAGGGAATGGTACGCGTCGATTAAATCACAACTAGTAAAAATCGTACTACCTCCTAGGGACGAAAATATTTCGTCAATCGAGGGCAATGGGTACACATCTGGGACGCTGAAAGAGTTTAAATACCGATAGTCTATACAGACTCTTGGTTTATTTGAATTCTTTTTGGCCACCACCAGTAGAGGTGAACTATGTGGCGAATAGCAAGCTTTAATATATCCTTTCTTTAAAGCTGCATCAGTAAAATTATCTATGTCTTCCAAATAGCGATGTGGGAGACGATACTGTTTTCTAAAAATGATCTTTGGAGCATCTGGAGTAAGTTCTATTTCAAACTTCTGTATGGGACAAACAGGAACTGCATCATCATCTAGAGCAATAACGTCCTTGTATTCCATTAACAAATCCAGAAGTTCTTCTAAATGCTCAGGTTTCTGTAAAATAGAGACATCTGCCTCTTCTTTACTTAAATTATCTGTTATAATCTCTCTGTATGCATTTTTCAACTGTTTATCTGACAGATTTTCTGAGCAGGTTACTATACAAGTAGATCCTATTTGCTTATTTTCTGTAGTTTATTTGTTTTATTAAATATTCTTTATTACTGTTGAAACGCGGATGACACATTTCCCTATGTTTTTATTTCTCTTTAAATAAAAAGGTTTGTCACTTAAATTAAATATAACTCAATATAACTTCATTGTTTCTTACTGGGCATACAGGAGTTTGCAAATAAATCGGCCCTAAGGAAAAAGAGGTGTTTGATTAAACACTTTCTTTTCCAGTTCAAATCTTCTTTACTCTAGGTCTGACTTTCAAATTAACATAAGATTGAGCAGGTTGCATATACTGTCTTCTATTAATAACAATTTGAAACTTCGTTTATTCCTTCAGTCTGCTATTAAAAGTCCTTGCCTGCTACTGGAGGAAAGTTGTCTGGTGAATTTTCTTTTGTTCTCTTGAAGAACAACAGAATTTTATTTATTTTATTTTTGTAGGCTCTCTAATGAACCTTATCAATTATTCTCTTTGTAGGCTTTTCAATGGAGCCTTTATTAATTAATCTCTTTGTAGGCTTTTCAATTGAGCCTTTATTAATTAATCTCTGTGTAGGCTTTTCAATGGAGCCTTTATTAATTAATCTCTGTGTAGGCTTTTCAAGAATGGAGCCTTTATTAATTAATCTCTGTGTAGGCTTTTCAATTGAGCCTCTATTAATTACTGGTTTACAATTATCACTGTAATTGTTTAATTTAAACTTATTATTCCTATTGGAATTATTTATGAAATCTTTTCTATGATTATTAATCATTCTATCTTTCTTAGTTATTTCTTTCTCCTGTTTCATGAGAAAGAAACTTCCTAACTTGGCAAAGATTTTAACTTTTATTTCGTTATTCTCTTCTTTAAGATTTAAATGTGATGAAGAAAGGTCTATGGTTATAGGTAGGTTAGCTAAAAGACTTGTACCTAATAGAATTCCATTCCAAGCTCCAGTGCTTCCAGTCTTACACACTAAAAAGGTAACTGGGTAATACTGTTGGTGTAGCCTTAGAAGTAGATCAACTTCTCCTATAGGATGGATCATCTGAGTTCCAATCCCTTGAACTATAATACTAGCTTCTTTAAGAGACAGTTTAAATCTTCCTTCTCTTTCTATTTCTTTTAATCTATCCAACGATATCAAACAGGTTGTGCTCCCTAAATCTAGTAGGCTATGAACTTCAACCTCGTTCTGACCTTTTGTTGGAGTCAAAAATATTGACAAAAAATAATGACATCCCAATTTTGGGGGTCTAATTCCTACACCAAAGAAGCTAGAGGTTACTATAACACCTCTCTTCTTTAAGCTTGAAGTATTATCTTTAATTACTGTTCTATTTACCATTTCTTCATTTAAATCTTTGCCAGAACTAACTCAAAAATTTGGTTCTCTTGTAGAGAGATCGGGTTGAAAAAACTGTTCGTTCTCTTCTTCTTCATCTTCAGCTTCAGATATTTCTTCATGTTCTGGATCGGCTTGATGATTAGTAATCAGATGAACTCTGGTTGTTTTCTTGGGACTCTTACCTTGATAGCTACGCTCATTCTTTGAGTAAGAGTTTGACTTTCTAGTATTTGAATCATTTTTAATCTCGACTCTTCGAGCTTTGACCCCATTATCAAAATCAGTGGGGTTATTATATGGTATTACCATATTATTTTCATTTTCTTTAGGGGTCCACACAGGGGCATTCTTGCAATTAGACGTCGAACCCCTGGCGTGGAATTTCCAACATACTCTGCAATATGTGGTATTCCAACCACAGTTTCGGGAATGATGACCTAAAGATTCACATTTTAGGCAATAGTCCATGGACTTTATCTCTTTACTGGAGAGTTTCTTAACTACTCCCTTATTAAGTCTTATATTTGGAGAAGGGCTTGTTCTTTTTCCTGAAAATTTAGAAGTATTCTTTTTATTACCCCATTCCATGGTTCTGTTCCTCATGGAAGGGTTATATGTAGTTCTTTCTTTTCTAACTTCACTGATATTATTGCTATTGTTCTCTGTATAGAACACTCTAGCTGTATTTCTTCTATCTTGTTCTGCTCTATGGTTAGTCTGGAACAAGACTCCTTCTTCTATTTGGCTGAGTTTCTCCAAAATTTCTACGAAACTCAAGTCTGGATTAAAGACTTTTAAAACTTTTTCTCTAAGTCTTCTATGATCTCTGAGTTCTTCCATACTCTCCAAAATCTTAGTCATAATTAAGATATTTATCTGTTGAGAAGTAAATCCAAAGGAAGTCTCAATATCTATGAGTTTTTTCTGATATTCCCAAAGGAGATTCTTCAAGTCCAACATGAATTCAGTAAGAGTTACATGTGGTCTCCTTTGAAATTTCATGAACTGCTTCAATAAACAGAAGATTGTCTCAGCTTTTTCTGGTTTGAGAAAAATCTTCAATTGAATCAAAAAGTCTTCTAGGGTCTTGCACCTAGAAAAGCTATTATCTTTCAGAATATGTATTGGCGGGCCTCTGCATGTGAAATCAGAAGAGATTGTAGTCTTAGCAAAGTCTATTTTCTGTCTTTCAGTTATTAGGCCTAACGTGCGTATCTTCTCCTGCAACGTTGAAAGATAATCTTCAAATTTAATGCCTACCCAAGCTTGTGTCTTGGTATTTCTTCCATACAATTTTAATTCTTTAGCTAATTCTGGTAATGGAGGGGTATACGCAGCGTTTGGATAATATCCTCCATAAGGGGGTCCATATGGGTATGGATGGTAACCAGGTTGCATTGTAGGAAGGGGTTGTTGCCAGCCTGTAGGAGGTGGCTGCATACTTAAAGGATTATTATTTTGGATGGCCCCACTACCACTAAAATGACACGGAAATACAGGCGGATGTGGGTGTCAGATTTCTGAGGTTGCCTCCATATAACCGTTTTATCATGTCCAGTCGGATGACGGGGGGATCATCGCCTCTTGGTCTGCAGACGGAGTGGTTGTATAGGAGCGAGTATCACTGCTTGTTCTGTCCCGTAGGTTCCACTAAACTACTTTCTATTGTTAAATATTTCGTTTTGCCATGTCCAGAAGGAAAGTTTTCTTTTTATGTTGAAGTGGGGAGCTGGCCCCGATGATTTAAAAGTATAGTTAAGTATTGTCCAAAACATTTGTCTTTTGGACGACCTTATTATTCTTGCTGTTTTTCTGTATTTCCTTGGTTGATGCCAATCCCAAGTCTTCTCTGATTTGGGTTTAACTGACACGTGTATCACAGTTAGAAAGGAGGGTTAGATATACTGGAGGAAGTCATATCTCTTTGTTGTGGGTTCCCTTATCTTGGGTCTTTGTCCCATGTTCTCTCTGTTTTTCTGTCCATCACCATTCTTCTTCTTTCTTGATGTTATTTTCTTTATTAACATTCTTCTTATATTGTTTGATCGCAGATCATCATCCTTGTTCTCTGTTGAATCATTATTTTCTAAGTCTTTATTATCCCTTTCAGCTCCTCCTGAAGCTCCATTAGGGTCAACTGGTCCGGCTACCCTTTGAACCAGGTAGCAGAGAATGAGAAACAATGTTGAAAATACCGAAGGACGGTAAAGACTATTGGTCAAACGATAGTCATATTAAACTTTATTATTCAAGTTAATCGAAAACAAAACAATTTATAATAGAATTGTTAAAACAATACACTATAGTGTCTCAAAAAAAACTAAGTTCTCAAACTGTTTCTAAAAATATAAAAAAACTAAAGTCTCAAAAATATTTTTTGCAAAATATTTCAAAAATATTCAAACTGTTTTCAAATATTTGTTCCAAAAAATTTTCTAATGTCAAAGAAAATATGTTAAAGTTCTATTTTAAACTCAAACAAAGGAGTTTATATCAGTATTAACTTCTAATTAATTAATTAAAATTATTTTATTCAATTTTAATTATTAATTATTGTTTAAAGTTATTCAATTAAATTTTAAAAAATTAAATTTAATCACTTTTAGTTCAATTAAAAATAATTTTTCTTTCAAAATTATTTAAAATTTCAAAGTTCAAAAAATAAAAATAATTTTCTTTCAAAATTATTTAAAGTTCAAAAATAAAAAATAATTTTCTTTCAAAATTATTTAAAAAAAAAAATCAAAGTTCTATTTCAAAATAATATCATATACTAGCAAAATATTAAAAAAAAAAAAATAATATCCAAAAAAAAAATGATAATTATATTTAATTAATTCTCAGTAATTAATTAATTAAGAAACAACTATCCCTTTTTCTAGTCGGTGTGTTCTTAAAATGTTATAGGTCAACTTATTTGTTCTTCTTTGTCAAAGGTTGTAACCCTTGTTTGTTCTACTGTTCTTCAAAGTTCTTCAAAATTGTTCTATGTTCTTCTATTAACTGTTCTCTGGGTTGAAATCAATCAATTTATATACCAACAAATTTATTTTTCCAATTCTGTTATAATTTGTGGTTTCTAAAATTTCTGTTGCGGTAGAATAATTTTTAAAATATTTCAGGTCAGTAAAATGAATTTTCAATTTTTCTACTAAATATAAACAATTCTTGTATTTTTTAGGTCGAAAGAAAAACAATTCTATGTTTCTAGATCAAAAAAAAATAATTTTCTGTATTTTGGGTCAATTAGGGCAATTTCTGGGTTGGTGACCTTTGGTGACCTTTTTCTGACCTTCTGACCTTTTTCTGAACATTTGACCTTTGGTGACCTTTGGTGACCTTTGGTGACCTTTGGTCTTAGTAACTACTTTCTGGGTGGTCTGGGTCTTGTCCAAAAGGATATTCCTCACTTTGATAATTTTTAATTATATTTTTGCTAAATCACTAATTATTTAACTAATGATAATTAAGAGAAAATTTTTTCACTAAAATGATTTACTAACTCTATACTATCGTTTAGTAAAATAAAAAAAAATTAATTAACCGAGTCGTAATTAATTAATTTAAAGCTGTTAATTGCATATTTTTCTATTGTATTCTCGAAAAAACTTCCCTCTGAGGAACTATACATATAAGAAAAAAATGCAATTACTAATTTTTTGTATTATTTTTCTAGTAGTTTTGCTTTAAAAAAAAACAAAAAAAAAAAACATACAAAATGAAGACAATAATGTCATATATCAAAAATTAATTTATTTAATATATTCTATATATATTAAACTGTCTCTAAAAATCTCGTCTTTTTATTTTCACACACTATAAACAATAAAGTAGCCTTTTTTCTAATGGCTATTATGGTGAATTTTTATCTGTCACCAATTTATTTTTTAAAATTTTCTTGTAACTTTTGGAAAACAATAACACTTGTTTTCTTTAAATTTTAACACTTTTTTGTGTTGAAATTTGCACAAAACGAAGCATAACATATATATTAAGGTCCAAAGACGATAGTATATTATATACCATTTTGTGCACAATTTCCTATTCTAATTTAAACTTAAGTGTGAAATCTGTTTTTTGTGT
>JABUQX010093586.1:15000-17500 GCA_015478945.1 Trachelipus rathkii | reverse complement strand
CTATCAACATACACTGAAACACTACGGTGCACGCACATAAGTAAATAAATATAAAAAGGGGGGGTACACAATAATAATATAACACGTACATGTACACTACTTACATTAAAAATACAACAGAGGGAATGCGTGCAGCTTTCGCTCGTTGAGGCTGTGCAACATTTCAAATGTTGCTTCGCAACATTTGCATATTGTATCTCCAATCCCCCCTGCAATTGCTATGCAATGTTGCGTGCTCTATCTCGTACCCCATACTACTATCCTCCTCCTTCTCCTCTCAGGTGTTCTATGCCTTTGCCTGTGATTACATTTGATCGGGTGCATGGGCTCCTGGAAATCTATGAACGTTAGAAGCGTGGTGCGCTTCGGACGGGGTACTCGCCGAGTTTTGAGGCAGTGTAAGCTTCCGGGTGCTGGCCCCTCCCTTCGTTCAACTATATTCTCTATTGTTGTTCCAACACAATACTTCCTCAGTGTTGGAGGCACGCACATGTTCGACCTGTTCCGAAAAAAGGAAGCCGCTCTGATCCTTCTAACTATCCCCATATAGCTCTTACTTGTATTCTATCTAAGATCTTTGAAACTCTTCTCAACTCTCATTTCTTAGATCATCTGGAATCTCATTCACTTCTTTTCGATCGCCAGTATGGCTTTCGGTGCTCGAGGTCTACTGGCGATATATTACTTTCCTATCTTATTGATTTATGGTTTTCCGTCTTAAGAACTACGGGGAGACTTGCGTGGTGACGCTTGACATATCCAAAGCTTAGTATGGCACCCGTCACTGCTCTCCAAGCTCCCCTCCCTTGGGTTTCCTCCTCCTCTTTGCTTACTTATGTCTAGTTTTCTTTCAAATTGCTCATATTGAGCAATTTGAAAGAAAACTAGACATTGTTGATGGGGTGACTTCTTCTTCCATTTTTGTCAATAGTGGTGCTCCTCAAGGTTCTGCTCTATTCCTACTTTTCATTAATGACCTTCTCACCCACATCTAACTCTACCCACTCATATGCTGATGACTCAGACACTTCATTCTTCAACTCATTTCAATTTTGCTCCCTCTTTCTACTTCTAGAATTGCCTCTCGTCTTAATCTTCTGATTCTATTCTCGCTGATCTGATAGAATTTCCGGGTGGTGTCTGAACCTTAAGAAATTCAATTCTTTAAAAACTCAACTTCTACAAATCTCCCTCTCAAAGACACCTTGTAACTTTCCTATCTCTTTCGACGGTTCTCTCGTCTTTCCTGTTGACAATATAAACATCCTTGGCCTTAACATAAACAAAAATATCTTTGGAAACCCTCACACCACAAATCTTAAGTTGTCATCAGGGCGGGCCCCAAAGAAACTGGAGTTATGCCTTAGACTGCGAGACTTTGTCCCTCTTTCAATTATCTAGTTATACAAGGCCCCATCCGTCCCTTGTACATGGGGTACTGCTCTCTTTGCTATCTGGGGGTTCTCTGGTTTCACCCGGCTTTTGATAGGGTCGAGTCAAAGGCCAAAAAAGACTTATAAACTGTTCCGTACTTTCCACCCTCTTGACCCACTATCTTTGCGGCGCGAAATTGGTGCTTCATCCTTTTCTGTTATACCGCAGCGGGCAGGTGCTCGGAGTGGAACCTCTCACTCAGATTACCACCACCTTTATGTCGCCCTCGTAGCACTAGGGGTGCTGTGTCTACACATGAGTTTTGTGTTGATATTGGTAACTACAGGCTAGTTCTCTCTGCGGTGCTTCCTTCTTTCCTGCTGCCACCTCTGTTCTGTGGAATTCTCTTCCATCTTCTGTGTTTCCTGCTGAATTTAATTTCCCACTTCAAAGCCTGCGTCTGTGCTCATCTGCATAATTTGCGTTAGATGGATTTTTGAGGCGCGCAACACCCCATCCTTGAATAGCCGCCCGTGAGTGGTGGTGACAACTGTAAATATATATATATTGTATATATATATATATATATATATATATATATATATATATATATATATATATATATATATATATATATATATATATATATATATATATTATGAGTCTTTTTATTTTTCTTTATATATATATATATATATATATATATATATATATATATATATATATATATATATATATATGAGGTGGGCGTTCCGCAATTTAAGTCCGCAATTCCGCAATTGCGGAATACCAAAATAAATTGCGGAATTGCGATTGCGATAATTTGAAAAATGTTGCGGAATTGCAGTTAGCGGAATGCCTATATCATTCCGCAATTTAATTCCGCAATAAGAGGACTATCAAAAAAAATTGTTTAATTTCAGTGGAATGCTAAAATTTATAGTCCACAAATTTTTACACGTTGGCCATCTTTGTACGTCTGGCAGCAACACCGAAAAATCGGTATTTTTTTTTTTTTTTTTTTTTTTTTTTGTTTTTTAGATTTTTTAACTCGTTTTTTCCTCTTTTTCGTCACTTTTGCGCAAAATCGTAAAAAACGCTCACCAAACGTAAAAAATGTCTCTAA
>JABUQX010093586.1:0-10000 GCA_015478945.1 Trachelipus rathkii | reverse complement strand
TAACAATATTGTTTTATTTTCATTTATCTATCTATTTGTTATTATTAATTTGAACAATATATTTTAACTTAAATTATTAATTTTATATCAAATTTATTTATTTTTTCAATTTCTTTTTAATTATATTAAATAGCAGCTTCTAATTCATTTTTTAATGAATCCCTTAGACTAAATAAATTATAGGACACAGACATGTTAACACTCTAAAATGTCCTACTAAATACTGTTGACGCATGCGCTAACAAAAAACACTGTAGGGTTCGCATAGGGTTCGGAGATATTTCGATATCATGACTATTTATCTAACTTCCTTTTAAAGGAGTAGTGCATATATATATATATAGAGAGAGAGAGAGAGAGAGAGAGATACCTAGGTATATAGAAGATATATATATATATAAATTTTTATATATAGGGTATATATATATATATATATATATATATATATATATATCTTTCTTTTCATAGATGAATTCAGTTGCCAATTTAATTTTAAAAAACTTTTCTTTGTATTCAGCTGAAGAGAAGCTGGAAATTAAAAATTTAGGCCGGTCTACTCCAGCTTTAAATATAGAGCAGATGGTTAAATGTAAGAACAGACAATTCAAACGAGTTTTTAATTTATCTATTTATGATAAACATAAATGGATTTGTGGTTGTGAGGAAAGAAATTCTTTGCATTGTTTTCCATGTTTATTGTTCGGTGGTGAAGACACATGGACCAAAAGAGGTGTAACATATAAATCATCTGGCATCTAAGGCAAAATATCATGAAAACACAAAAGTACACATGAAAAATGCTTTAAGCCTCTCACTGTTTGGAAACTTAAACATTGCTAAAGAGCTAGACAGCGAGTATAGGAAATCAATACATAAGCATAATGAGAATGTTAAGAACAATAGGTATATCTTGAATATTATCGTAAACTGCATAAAATTTTGTGGAGCATTTGAGTTGGCATTGAGAGGGCATAACGAAACTGAATCCTCAACTACTCCAGGTGTCTTCAAAGGGCTAGTGAACATCAGTGCAGAGTTAGATAATTCATTAAGGGTCCTTCTAGAGAAGGCCACTGTTTTCAAGGGAACTTCGAAAACAATACAGAATGAACTTCTACAAATTATGCTTGATATATGTCACGAAGAGATAGTAAGAGAAATTCATGAAGCTGATTTTCTATCTGTCATTGCAGATGAAACGAGTGATGTTTCCAACATATAAGTAGTATGGCCGGGAGTTCCGCACCAACCTATTTCTATATAAATGAATAGAGATATATTAGGCTTAGGGGGAGAATTGATAGCCCGCAGGGCTATCAATCCGACAAACAGACAAAACCGAAGGTTTTGTCTATGTTTGTTTGTTTTTGTCTATGTTTGTTTGTGTTTGTTTGTATTATTTAGTATTTATTTATTATTAAGTCGAAGAAATTATGATCACGAAGTGATCATAATTTCGAGCTGACTGTGGCTCCAAAAACTCTGACTCCTACTCCGACTCCGACCCGACTCCGACTCCGACTCCGACTCCGACTCCGGCTCCGGGCGCGGTTCTTACTCCGGTTCCAAAACCGTTTGAATGAACGAGTCTTTGAAGTTTTATTTTATTATTATTATTATTATTATTATTATTATTATTATTATTATTATTATTATTATTATTATTATTATTATTATTATTATTATTATTATTATTATTAAGAAGGAAGACGAAGACAAAACGTTTCATTTCAAACGATATATTGCATAATGGTACTTCATTCTCTGAATTTTTTTCTTATATTATTATTATTATTATTATTATTATTATTATTATTATTATTATTATTATTATTATTATTATTATTATTATTATTATTATTATTATTATTATTATTATTATTATTATTATTATTATTATTATTATTATTATTATTATTTTGTTATTATTAAACAATCGTATAACAACAATGTTTGGGTGTTTATAAGGGTTATCGAGATCGTAGAGTTCGAATATGATGGTTATAAGACCGTATAGGGTGTCTAGGATCCCCCAGAAGGGATCCCACCCAAACATTAAATATTGATGTAGTAAGCTGAAACTTGATATGCAGCCTTTTTAGGTTGTATCTTAGATGTATCCGGGGTAAAATGACCGATTTGACCCAATTCGGGGACCAGCCCCAAAATATTGACATAGAATGATGAAACTCGGTATACAACCTTCTGAGGATGTATCTTAGATGACCCCGGGTGTAAAATGACTGTGGGTGCCCCAGACGGGGTACTCACCCCAAAATCTGAAATATTGACATAAAACAACGAAACTTGATATACAGCCTTTTTAGGTTGTATCTTAGATGTATCCGGGGTAAAATGACCGATTTGACCAAATTCGGGGACCAGCCCCACAAAACTGAAATATTGACATAGAATGATGAAACTCGGTATACAACCTTCTGAGGATGTATCTTAGATGACCCTGGGTGTAAAATGACTGTGGCCCTTGGGTAATTTCACCCCCAAAAATCTGAAATATTGACATAGAACAAACGAAACTTGATATGCAGCCTTTTTAGGTTGTATCTTAGATGTATCCGGTAAATGACCAATTTGACTGGCCTGGGGACCAGCCCCATCAACTCCAAGAAATATTGGACATAGAATGATAGAAATTGGCATACAACCTCTGAGGATGTATCTTAGATGACCCCGGGTGTAAAATGACTGTGGGTGCCAGACGGGGTACTCACCCCAAAATCTGAAATATTGACATAGAACAACGAAACTTGATATGCAGCCTTTTTAGGTTGTATCTTAGATGTATCCGGGGTAAAATGACCGATTTGACCAAATTCGGGGACCAGCCCCACAAAACTGAAATATTGACCTAGAACGATGAAACTCGGGATATACCTTTCATATCTAGTACCCATATCATATATGGGTTAAATATCCGTTCACATCCCAAAGGGGGGTCACCAGCCCCACAAAACTGAAATATTTGCGTAGAACAACGAAACTTGGTATGTACATCTTTCTCTTACATATCTCGATACAGAAAAGAAAAAAGAAAAAAATTAAAAAAAAAAATTAAAAATTAAAAAATTAAAAAAAAATTTTTTTTTTAAAAATTAAAAAAAATTTTAAAAATTAAAAAAATTTTAAAAATTTTTAAAATTTAAAAAAAAAAAAAAAAAACAAAATTAAACATTTTTTTTTATTCTTTTTGTTTATAACTTAAAAAATTTACGTTTTTTATATAAATCAAACACCCTCTAGAGCCTCTGGAGCCTCTTGAGCCTCCTCCCTCCCTCCTCACCCTCCAAACTCTATCCCCATCTATGATCTAGTGATTCATGTCATATTCTTGTATAACATAACACAAAACATTTATTTATTTTTTTTTGTTTTATATGCTTTAAACAGTTTGTTTTTACTAAATTCTTTTCATATTTATAACTTAAGAAATTTGTGTTTTTACATACCCTAAACCTGTAAATCAGTAAATCAAACCACCCACCCATCCCCCCTCCCTACCCAAATCCTGGATATTTATACATTAGCATAGTAATATTTAACAAAATTTTATCATAACCTTGTCTAATTATCATACCGATCACGAATATATGCTAACGTAACAAAGATCCCGCCAACAACAATAAAGTAAATCTACATTGATCGCAGAACGTAACCTACTTACACTTTTTTTCTAACATATCACTCTGATATTTTTACATTAACATAGTAATATTTAACAAAATTTTATCATAACCTTGTCTAAATATCATACTGATCATTGAATATATGCTAACGTAACAAAGTTTTCACATCAATAAAGCAAACATAGCATCACCTGAACTACGAATATAACGTACATTCACAAACCTAACACATCTTAAACATGAATAAACAGTTAACATTAACAAGCCCTACTTAACAACAGTAAGTAACTAACATTGCGAGTGCAGAACGTAACCTACTACACTTTTCAACATATCACTGATGTTACATTAACATAGTAAACATTTAACAAAGTACTGGCTCACAACCTTGTGTAAGTATCTTACTGATCAATGAATATATGCTAACGTAACAAAGTTTCTCTTTCATATTAATAAGCAAACATAGGATCATAAGGAATCATTTTAGAATATAATGCAATAAGACTCACAATCCTCCAAATTAATATCTTTATACTGAATACAAAATAACATTAATGTAAAGTTCAATACTTACCAAATTGTGACATAACTAACATTTGCATACAATACGTAACTTATTCATTACCTCCCTTTTTCCAAACATATCCCTAACATATCATTATCATGTTCTTGTACCGAACATAGTAACATTTAAACAAAAATTTATCACAATCTTGTGTAATTATCATACTGACCAACGAAAATACGCTAACGCAGCAAAGATTTCACATCAATAAAGCTAACATATCATAACCTGATGTAACAATATAATGTATAACATCAAATCAAACATACCCTATGCCTCTGAAAATCACTAAAATTAACAAAGTTCCGTACTTAACAACAGTAAAAGTACTTGAACATAGCGCTCGAAACCGTAAACCTATTCATCGTTTTCAAGCGATATATCTAACATATCATTACTATTTTCGTATTAACACTGTAATATTTTGTCATCACTGTACCTAATTATCATACTGCGATCAACGAATATATGCCAACGTAACAAAGTTTTTATTAACAAAGCTAATATATCATAGCGTCTGAACCAAGAATATCACACACATTTAAAAACCTAAACATCTTAAACATGAATAAACAGCTAACATTAACAAAGTTCAATACTTAACAACAGTGAAGTAACTAGCAAAACATATAGAACGTTGCCTTTCACGTCTTTTTTTTTTTGTTTTAAAACTTTTATTTATTTTTAATCCTTATTTCTTTAAACTTTTTGTTTCAAAAAACTTTTAGCTATTTGTAACTCCATTCTTTCATAAATATTAGTTTTCTTTTTTCTTAAAATCTTTTTTAATTTTTAACTTTTATTTCTTTAAAACTTTTTGTTTTTACTAAAATTTTTATTCTTTTTATGTTTATAACGTAAAAAAATTGTGTTTTTACTAGTGATGGGACGATTATGAAATTTTTGCCGATGACGATGACGATGACGATTAGAGCAAATTTCACCGATGACGATGACGATGACGATGACGATGACGATTAATTGAAAAAAACTATTTTTAAAATTTCTCTCTCTCTCTCTCTCTTGTCATATATAAATATAAAGATAAATCTGTGTCGATATATATATATATATATATATATATATATATATATTATATATATATATATATATATATATATATATATATATATATATATATATATCTATATATATATATATATATATATATATATATATATATAAGGCTGTAGACAGGAGGGTCAGGGGGTTCAACCTCCCGAAATTATTTTAGCTTAATCGAGTTCCCAGGCAAATATTTCTTCTTCTTCTTAATAATAATAATAATAATAATAATAATAATAATAATAATAATAATAATAATAATAATAATAATAATAATAATAATAATAATAATAATAATAATAATAATAATAATAATAATAATAATAAAAATAATAATAATAATAATAATAATAATAATAATAATAATAATAATAATAATAATAATAAAAATAGTCACACACAATAATAGTAATAATAATAATAATAATAATAATAAAAATAATACACACACACACACACACCGACCCACTCCCTTACCCTCACACACACACCAATAATAATAATAATAATAACAATAACAATAACAATAACAATAACAAAAAAACAATAACAATAACAATAACAATAACAATAATAATAATAATAATAATAATAATAATAATAATAATAATAATAATAATAATAATAATAATAAATAATAATAATAATAATAATAATAATAATAATAATAATAATAATAATAAGATCATGAAAATGAAAGTATTTATTAATGCAAATTAGGAGACATGTTTGTGGTCCGTAACGATTTCTTAGGTCAAGTGGCTGTTCCTCATACATGTATAAAATATTTAGACCAGGGACTTAAATGTAAGGTTTCCAAGTTTGCAGATGATAGCAAATTGGTTACCTCAATAAGGAATAATGATGGATGTATAAAGATTTAAAAGATAAGGAGGGAGCTGTAATCGTTGATGGGATGAGCAGGTTCATTCCTTCTTCAGATAAATTTTTCTTTCCTCATTCATTCCTTCTAAAACTAAATCTTTCTTTTCTCATAATCCATGGTTCGATCTTGCTTATTCTCTGGCCATTCAGGCTAGAGACAGTGCCTATCGGGTGTGGAAAAATTCTCGTTCTCCTATCACTCTCGCTAATTTTCATTCAGCTAGAAATCGTTGCAGGGATACTCTTTGACGAGCAAAGCTGGCTTTCATCAAAGGAAAGTGCGCTAACCTCCTTGGTTCTCCTACTGACAAATCTTTCATCTCTAGCAACTTCTGTAAATCTGCCTTTCCTCTTATTTGATCTGATGATTGTGCTGCTAATTCTCCAACTGAAAGGGCTAATTTCGGCCCCTAGCTCAACTATATTCTCTATGTCTCCAATACCAGCACTTTCCCTCCCTCAGTGTTGGAAGCTCCTCACATGTCCAACCTATTCGAAAAAAAGGAAGCCGCTCTGATCCTTAACTATCGCCCTGTAGCTCTCACTTGTATTCCTATCTAAGATCTTGAAACCCTTCTCACCCTCAATTTTTTTGATTATCAGAAATCTCACCCCGAACGCCAGCGCACGTGCCTGCATCGAAGTCTACTGGCGATATACATTCCTATCAAAAGCGCCTCATGGTTTTACGCTGTCAAAGGAAGGCGAGATTTCAGTGGTGGCGCTTGGACATATTTGGACAGAGTATGGCATGCGTCACCGTTTCCTATCATCTCTTGCTTTTCTCCTTCTCTTTGCTTACTTATATCTAGCTTTCTTTCAAATCGCTCAATATCGGCTGTTGTTGATGGGGCGACTTCTTCTTTTCTGTCAATAGTGGTGTTCCTCAGGGTTCTGTCTTATCTCCTACTTTATTCCTACCTTTCATTAATGATCTTCTCACCTGCACCTCTAACTCTATCCACTCGTATTCCGATGACTCGACCCTTCATTCTTTAACTCATATCAATTCTACTCCCACTTTTACTTCTGGAATTGCCTCTCGTCTTAATCTTTCCGATTTTATTCTCGCTGATGGATAGAAATAACTTTGTGAAATTCAATTCTTTAAAACCCCAACTTTTACAAATCTCCTTCTCCAAAATACCTTTTAACTTTCCTGTCTCTTTCGACGGTTCTGTCGTCTCTCCTGTTGAAAATGTAAACATCCTTGGCCTTAACATGAACAAAAAAATGTCTTGGAAACCTCACATCACAATGGTTGCTAGGGCGGCCTCAAAGAACCCTCCGAAGGAGGGGTAAGGCCTCAGCCCCTCGGGCTGAGGCCTAAAGCCCGCTTACACCCCTAGATCCCCGTCGCAGGATTCACACCCTTTGCGGGGCGCATCCCCCTGGGTTTTCTCTCGGAAGGTAATGTGTTGCTTTAGATACTCTTGGTTAATGAAAACTGTTTATTCGTAAGTTAGATACGTTATGTTAAATATTACTATGACAATGTGGAAATAACACTGATTTGTTAGAGAAATGATGAGTTTTTGTAAGATATTACTGTGTTAACTGACGATGATGTGTTAGAAACGTGAGCCTAGGTTAAGTTTTTGTTGAATAATGTTAGGTTTGCCCTAGACTTTTGCTAATGTCTACGATTATTCATAGGTCAAATGATGTTATACTCGAAACGAGTGACACTTTGATGAAGATAGTGTCAATTCATAGTTCAAGATGTTGGTATCTTTGATAGATTGGTCACTTTGTTAAGGGATTTTGTTAGATAATACGGCTTTACCTGTTGCTGATATGCGCGAAAAGTGGGAACATATCGAGTATTGTATGACCTGTTAGCTACTTTACCTTTGATAAGTAGGGAATTTTCAGGCTGTTAGCTGATTATTCATACGCGAGGTATGTTAGGTTTGCATTTGTACATTATATTCTTAGTTATGGTTATGATATGTTAGCTTTATTGATGCTGAAACTTTGTTGGTTAAGCATATATTCGTAGGTCAGTATATAAAGAACTTATTTTTATGTTATGTTTATCCAAAAACGATACTCGAAATATGACTTGAATCAATAGTTCAATAGATCACAGGCGGATGGGATGGGTAGGGGACTGCTGGGATAGGTGGTTTGATTTACTGATTTACTGATTTACTGCTTTAAAATCAGTAAACTATTACGGTTTACTGTGATATTTTATTCAAAGAACTTATTTTTATGTTATGTCAGGATAAAATTTTGTTATTTTTTGTTATGTTTGGTTAAAACTTTGTTATGTTTGCAATTATTCGCTGGGGATTATGATATTTAGACGAGGTTATGATGAATTTTTTGTTAAATATTACGAAGTTGATGTAAAACATTTGTTACGTTAGCATTATATTCTTTGTCTGTATGATGATTAGACAGGTTTATGCTAAACTTTTGTTAAATATTACGATGTTAATGTAAAATTAGCATTGATATGTTAGAGATATGTTTAAAAAAGTGTGAATAGGTTACGTTTGCACTATGTGTTAGGTACTTTACTGCTGTTAAGTGCAGAAGTTTGTTAATGTTAGTGGTTTATTCGCACGTAAGGGGTGTTAGGTTTGTCGTTGTACATCATATTCTTAGTTCAGGTTATGTTATGTTAGCTTTATTAATGTGGAAACTTTGTTACGTTAGCATACTTTCGCTGCTCTGTATGATAATTAAACAAGGTTATGATAAATTCTTGTTAAATATTACTGTGTCAATGTAAAATTAACGTTAATATGTTAGAGATATGTTTGGTAAAAGTATGAATAGGTTACGTTTTGTATGCAATGTCAGTTACTTTACAGGTGTTAAGTGTGGAACTTTGTTAATGTTAACAGTTTATTCGTGCTTAAGTTGTGTTAGGTTTTGTCATTGTACATTATATTCTTAGTTCTGGTAATGCTATGTTAGCTTTATTAATGTGAAAACAATGTTACGTTAGCATATATTCGTTGGTTAGTATCTAAAGAACTTATCTTTGTACTATGTTATTGTTGTTGTTGTTGTTGTCGAACGAGAATATATACCCTTTTGAACTGATATGGTTCATTCGTACGTCGTATTCTTGTTTACTTTCTTCTGATTGGTTGAAAGAAAGAATCTCATTACATTTAAGGGATGTTTATACACTATTTTCTTCAGTAGGATAGTTTTTCTCAGTGTTGATACGATGACATCTCGCCGCATCTCTACGCTTGTTGTTGATATCTTCACGAGGAGTTTCGTTATTCCCAACGAAGTGTCATTTATATTAAATCGTAAACCGAATGGCGAATGCTACATTGCTAGTATATCCTGCCAGAGGGTCAAATATAATAAGTATTGCATCACTTTATGCAAATGGTTAAAGCATAAAATCATTTTCATGTTTAGAGTTGGTATTTTCTGAAAGGGGGGCGGAGTCTAAAAAGAGATAAGCCTAAAAACTTTACTTTATTCGTCTTTACTCGTTAGGTATTATGAGGGTTAGGTGTGGTTATGACACATTTTTTGATAAATGTTACTGTGTCAATGTAAGATTAACGTTAATATGTTAGAGATATGTTTGAAAAAAGTATAAATAGGTTTCGTGTTGGTAAGTTAGTTACTTTTTACCGCTGTTAAGTCTGAACTTGTTAATGTTAACAGTTTATTTGTGTGTAAGTTGTGTTAGGTTTGTCGTTGTACATTATTTTCCTAGTTCATATGATGCTATGTTAGCTTTATTAATGTGAAAACATTGTTATGTTAACATATATTTGTTGATCAGTATGATAATCGGACAAGGTTATGATACATTTGCTAAATATTAGTGTGTTAGTACCAACATCGTTATGTTAGA
>JABUQX010093585.1:27500-29273 GCA_015478945.1 Trachelipus rathkii | reverse complement strand
CTAAGGGCCAAACTGACTCCTCCACGAAGTCCCAAGGGCCAAACTGACTCCTCCACTAAGTCCCAAGGGCCAAACTGACTCCTCCACTAAGTCCCAAGGGCCAAACTGACTCCTACACTAAGTCCAAAGGCCAAACTACTTCCCTAGTCCCAAAGGCCAAACTGACTCTCCACTAAGTCCATAGCGCAAAACTGACTCTCCACTAATCCAAGGGCCAAACTGAACTCCTCCACTAAGTCACCAAGGGCCAAACTGAACCTACTCACTAAGTTTAAGGGCCAAACTGACCTCCTCCACTAAGTCCCAAGGGCCAACTGACTCCTCCAACTAAGTCCCAAGGCCAACTGACTCCTCCCACTAAGTCCCAAGGGCCAAACTGACTCTCCACTAAGTCCCAAGGGCCAAACTGACTCCTCCACTAAGTCCCAAGGGCCAAACTTGACTCCTCCGACGAAGTCCCCAGGGCCAAACTGACTCCTCCACGAAGTCCCAAGGGCCAAACTGACTCCTCCACGAAGTCCCAAGGGCCAAACTGACTCCTCCACTAAGTCTCAAGGCAACTGACTCCTCCCACTAAGTCCCAAGGGCCAAACTGACTCCTCCACTAGTCCCAGGCCAACTGACTCCTCCACTAGTCCGCAAGGGCCAGAACCTGACTCCTCTAACTAAAGTCCAAGGGGCCAAACTGTCTCCTCTACTAAGTCCAAGGGCCAAAACTGACTCCTCTACTAGTCCCAAGGGCCCAAACTGACTCCTTACAAGTCCCAAGGGCCAAACTGACTCCTTACTAAGTCCTAGGGCAAACTGACTCTTCTAACTAAGAAACCCAGGACAACCTGACTCCTCTACTAAGTCCAAGGGCCAAACTGACTCCCTCCAAAAGTCCAGGACCAAACTGACACCTCCTCACTTAGTCCCAAGGGCCCACTGACTCCCCACTAAGTCAAGGGCCAAACTGACTCCTCCACTAAGTCCCAAGGGCCAACTGCACTCTCCATAATCCAAGGGCCAACACTGACTCCTCCACTAAGTCCCAAGGGCCAAACTGACTCCTCCACTAAGTCCCAAGGGCCAAACTGACTCCTCCACTAAGTCCCAAGGGCCAAACTGACTCCTCCACTAAGTCCCAAGGGCCAAACTGACTCCTCTACTAAGTCCCAAGGGCCAAACTGACTCCTCTACTAAGTCCCAAGGGCCAAACTGACTCCTCTACTAAGTCCCAAGGGCCAAACTGACTCCTCCACTAAGTCCCAAGGGCCAAACTGACTCCTCCACTAAGTCCCAAGGGCCAAACTGACTCCTCCACTAAGTCCCAAGGGCCAAACTGACTCCTCTACTAAGTCCCAAGGGCCAAACTGACTCCTCTACTAAGTCCCAAGGGCCAAACTGACTCCTCCACTAAGTCCCAAGGGCCAAACTGACTCCTCCACTAAGTCCCAAGGGCCAAACTGACTCCTCCACTAAGTCCCAAGGGCCAAGACCGAGCTAGATCATAATGCTAAAGTCCCAATAGCCAAACTGACTCCTCCACTAAGTCCCAATGGCCAAACTGACACCTCCACTAAGTCTTAAGGGCCAAACTGACTCCTCCACTAAGTCCAAGGGCAAAACTGCTATCCACGAAGTCCCAAGGGCCAGACTGACTCCTCCACGAAGTCCCAAGGGCCAGACTGACTCCTCTACGAAGTCCCAAGGGCCAGACTGACTCCTCCACGAAGTCCCAAGGGCCAGACTGATTCCTCTACTAAGTCCAGGGCCAAACTGATCCTCTAC
>JABUQX010093585.1:15000-22500 GCA_015478945.1 Trachelipus rathkii | reverse complement strand
ATATAATATATATACTATATTATATATATAATCATTATATATTTATATATATTTATATATATATATCTATTATATATTAACCATGGAGTCATGCCATCCTAATTTTAGGCCCTTAAACATTTTTATTAAAAAACATTTTTCGCGAACCTAAAAGTAAATCATTACAGACATCTTTTATATTTTAACTTAATACTTTTTAATTAATAAATTTTTTTAAAATTGTATGTAAAGAAGAAAACCAGAGTGTCTGATATATAACCATTTTATTTTACTACAATGTCGAAATTTTCTTAAAAATATTAACATTACATACCTTAAAGCAGTAACATTCAGTAAATCAATAGAGGTTGTTACCTAACCACCTAAGGGATTAGTTGCTTTTGTTTTTACTGCTTTAACTGCTTTACTCATGTTTTACTGCTTTACTCATATGTTTTCTGCTTTAACTCACATATTATTAAATTCATACCTTAAAGCAGTAATCAGTAAATCAATAGAGGTTGTTGCATAGCAACAAGGGGTTAGTTTGCTTTTGTTTTACTGCTTTTACTTGCTTTAGCTCATGTTCTTAACTGCTTTAACTCATATGTTTCACTGCTTTAACTCAACTCATATATTTATTAACATACATACCTTAAAGCAGTAAATTCAGTAAATCAATGAGGTGTGACCTACACCAAGGGGTGGATTACGTATGCTTTTGTTTACTGCTTTACTGCTTTAAATCATATGTTTGACTGCTTTAACTCATGTTTTACTGTTTTAACTCATATCGTTTTACTGCTTTAACTCATATGTTTACTGCTTTAATCATAATTATTAACTTGTATGTTTTTTAATTTTGTTTTAATACTTTTTATTTATTTTTATTATTTTTGTTAATTTTTTAATATTATTTTTTTATTTTATTATTTTATTAATTATTTTTAATTTTATTATTTTATTTTTAATTAATTTTATTTTAATTATTTTTAGTTTTATTATTTTCATTATATTATTTTATTTTAATTATTTTAATATTTTAGATTATTTTATATTATTTTCTTTTAATTAATTCTATTATTATTTAGAACACACATACACACACACACACACACACACACACACACCACACACAAACAACACACACACTTAACACTTATGCACACATTCACTATGACACTTATACACACATGTCACATGGACATTACATTTATCCTAGACCACTTACATTTAACACTTTACACACCACCACACTTACACTTATACCACATTCACTATGACATCTTATACACACATTCACTATGACACTTACCTTTACCCATAGAACACTTACACTCACCCCTAGACACTTACACTCACCATCAGACATTCCACTCATATACAACTTACACGTCACCCATTAGACACTCAACAGCAGATCTACTTACACACGCAGATATTTACTTACACACACAGAATTACTTACACACAGATTTACTTACACACACAAAGATTTACTTACACACACAGATTACTTACACACGCACAATCATGTCACAACACAACAGCAGAGTACAAGCATATAACGTAAATTTATTAAAACATTTTATGTTTAATTAAACACGTACATTTATATTACTCCAGGGTTCAAATATACTAAAATTATTTCGAAGTTTCTTCTTAAAACTTCTATAATAAACCAATCATTATCTTTGAACAAAGAATTTATTATTAACTGTTAATACTTTTTGTTTATAAATTTTATAACTATCAAGTTTTATAATAACTTTTACTAAAATTTTATGAAATTTTATTAAAAACATATATTTTACGTACCTAAAGCAATTAAATCAGTAAAATCAGTAAGGTCAGCCCGCACCGCCTCTCCCAAGCTTTGCCCACGTTTTGTTCTAATTGACCCTTACTGCTTTACATCATCGTTAGCATGTAATAAGTATAAAAATAACAAAATAAGTTCTTCTCTGCTAACATAACAGTATTTTAATTTAAAATCTTTCTAAGTTCTTATTTAAAAAATAACAATTATTCACTTACATTTATATTATTCGTTCGATGTTAACTAAAAATATTTAAAAGTTTTTTAAATAATCAGGGTTTTCTTTATTATTATTATTATTTTATTATCTATGTACATGGACATCCATTACGAGAAAACACAACAACCCGCACTCCTTACAGATACGAAACTGACCTCTCTCTGTATAATGTGTTGAAATAACTACTTTAGGCCTAAATTTAGGATAATCCTTTTTGTAGCCCGGGGCGATTTAGGCCTAATTCAGGTCAAAAATATATTTCAAACTGACCTTTTCTGTAAAATGTGGTGCAATAACTACGTTAGGTCTAAATTTAGGTCTAAAATTTAGGATAAGCCTTTTTTGTATCCCATGCTGATTTAAAGCCTAATACCAGGTCAAACGGTAATTCCCATATAGACAAGAATCATTGTTATTATTATTATTTTTACTAATATTATTATTATTACTGAAACATGCTAGATCGGTAAGATCCTTTAAGCAGGTAAAGAAGGAAATGTTTTCTTTACTTGTGATTGGTCGGAGTAAGTCCTTATCTCTATATGACCTCGTATGTGATTGGTCGAGAATTATTTTATCGTCTTTTGAAAATTATCTTATCTCTTTAAACTTGTATTTGAGCCGGTGTGTTTTAATTATTTTTAGACCCCAAACTCAATTTTAAAATCATCGTCAATTTTAGCCTGTTAATCTGTGGCAACAAAGTTATCTGATTTTGTATTACAAGTGTTTTTTTTACTAAAAGTGTATATCATATTAATAATAAATACTTACATTTGAGAAATAATTATTAATTTCACTAGAATAGATAATAATTAATTCACTAGATTTATAGTAGATCAAGTGAAGCAAAACGCAAGAGCGCCCGCAAGCGCGACCCGGTGCGGAACCGACGCATGAACCCGCCGGCGGAATATTACTACGCGGTCGCGAAAATATGGAGCGTTGTATTTCAAAGTGGTAGGGCATACATCCTAGAGGTTGATATCTTTAGGACACCGTCCCATTCAGTATGTATAATATTAGTTTGTGTACTGTATCAAGGTATATTTACGAACCTTATAACATGTGTTCAAGTGCATTAGTTTATTTAAAGTCCTGGTATATCAGTGTTTATTACAAACCAAGGGAGATATTCTCGATGGTTGCCGAATGCCTACAACATCTGATATAGAAGAGTTATGAACTTACATACTTCGATGTAATTTGAAGTATAATGATATGATCCAATACTGGAAATCATAAAGAGAAAATTACGGTTTGTAAATGAGGGGCAGTTTTTTGCTGTAAACACTTGTGGTATTTATTTTAATATAGTAATTATGTAATAATATTTTTAGATTAAACAACTTTTTTCAAATAACTTATACATAGAGGAAGATTAAACCGTAAAGAACAATACCTTGAAAGGGAGGGAATGGGAATAATTCTATACATTAACTCTACGTCGTATATAGGTGTAACTTTAAGGCATATAAAACTTGTTTTAACATTGCCTTAAAGTAAATAAGATCTTAAAGGCATACCACAAAGAGGAACATGGCTTACGTCACAACCGGAGTATTTGTTCTATTTCCCTCAAGGAATTTAACTTTAGGATAAATAAAACAAACTGCTTTTCTACAAAACAAAATGTTCTGTTTCAAACTAAATGTTTTCAAGAACTGGCCAAAAGTTACCTTTTAGATTGAACATACAGATGACTAAATTTCATTAAGAAATAAAATGAATGCGTTATAATATGGGGAAAGCCATATTTGAAAAATACAAAATGATGTAATGAAAGTTTACAACGGCGTATCATAAAGAAAATATTTTCGCGACCGCGTAGTAATATTACGCCGGCGGGTTCATGCGTCGGTTCCGCACCGGATCGCGCTTGCGGGCGCTCTTGCGTTTTTGCTTCACGTGATCTACTATAAATTAGTGAATTAATTATTATCTATTCTAGTGAATTAATAATTATTCCTCAATGTAAGTAATTTATTATAAATATCGGAATATACACTTTAGTAAAACATAAACAACTTTATATACAAAATCAGATAACTTCGTGCCGCTTAACAGTAAATGACTATGATTTTAAAATGAGTTGGGGTCTAAAGAGATAATAAAACACACCTGCTCAATAGCAAGTTTAAAGAAAATTAATTTTCAAAAGACGATAAAATAATTCTCGACCCAATCACATACGAGGTCATATAGCGAGCTATGGATTATTCCGAACAATCACAAGTAAAGAAAACATTTCCTTCCTACCTGCTTAAAGGATCTTACCGATCAAGCTGTTTCAGTTGAAATATATTTATAAAAGTAATAATAATAACAATGAACATTCTTGTCTATCTGGATTAACCTTTGACCTGGTATTAGGCTTAAATCGCCCCGGGTAACAAAAAGGATTATCCTAAATTTAGACCAAAAATTTAGGCTTAACGTAGTTATTGCACCACAACATTTTACAGAAAAAGGTCAGTTTGAAATATTTTTGACTGGGAATTCAGCCTAAATGCCCCGGGCTTACAAAAAGGCATTATCCTAAATTTAGGCCCTAAAGTAGTTATTTCAACACAGTTTAACCGAGAGAGGTCAGTTTCGTATCTGACGGAGTGCGGGTTGTTGTGTTTCTCGTGATGGATTGTCAATGTCATAGATAAATAATAATAATAATATATAATAATAATAAAGAAAATCCGAATTATTTAAAAAACTTTGAAATATTTTTAGTTAACATCGAACGAGTAATATAAATGTAAGTGAATAATTGTTATTTTAAATAGTTTTGTGAAAGATTTTAACAAAATACATGTTATGTTAGCAGAGAAGAACTTTTTTGTTATTTTTATATCTTATTACATGGCTAAAGATGATGTAAGCAGTAAGTCAATAGAACAAAACGTGGCATAGCTTGGTGTAGAGGGGTGCTAGGGGCTGACTTACTGATTTACTGATTTATTGCTTTTAAGGTACGTAAAATATATGTTTTTATTAAAATTTCATAAAATTTTAGTTAAAAGTTATTGTTAAAACTTGATAGTTATATAAATTTATAGACAAAAAGTATTAACAGTTTATAATAAATTCTTTTTTACAATAATGATTGAATTATTATAGAAGTTTTAAGAACTTTGAAATAATTTTTAGTTATATTTGAATGAGTACTATAAATGTACGTGTTTAAATTAACAATAAAATGTTTTAATTAAATATACGTTATATGTGTAAGTGAGTGGGTGGTGTGTGGTGTGTGTGTGTGGTGTAAGTAAATCTATCTGTGTGTGAGTGTAAGTAAATCTGTGTGTGTATGTAAATCTGTGTGTGTAAGTAAATCTGTGTGTGTAAGCTAAATCTGTGTGTAAAGTAATCTGCGTGTGTAGTAAATCTGTGTGTGGTGTCTTATCGGGTGAGTGTAAGTGTAATATGAAGTGGAAGTGTCTATGGGTGAGTGTAAGTGTCTATGGGTAGGTGTAAGTGTCTATGTACAAATGTAAGTGTCATAGTGAATGTGGGTGTTATAGTGTAAGTGTGTGTGTGTGTGTATAAGCGTAAATGTAAGTGTCTATGGTTAAATGTAAGTGTCATAGTGAATGTGTGTATAACGTGTCCATAGAGTGAATGTGTGCATAGTGTAAGTGTGGTGATGTGTGTGGTGTGTGGGTGGGTGTGTGTGTGTGTGTGTGTGTGTGGTGTGTTGTGTGTGTGTGTGTGTGTGTGTGTGTGTGGTTTCTAAATATAATAAAATAATTAAATAAAATAATTAAAATAAATTAAAATAATTAAACTATTAAAATAAAAGATTAATAAACCTAATAAAACTAAAAATAATTAAAATAAATAATTAAAATAAATAAATAAAATTAAATAATAATACAAATAATAAAATAACTAAATAATAAAATAATAATAAAAAATAAATAATAAAAAATAAAAAGTACTTAAACAAATAAAAAACATAATAGTTTAATAAACTATATGAGTAAAGCAGTAAAAACATATGAGTTAACGCAGTAAAACATATGATAAGCAGTAAAACATGAGTTAAGCAGTAAAACATGAGTTAAAGCAGTAAAGCAATAAAACAAAAGCATACTAATCCCCGCTTAGGTGTTAGGGCATGTCTTATTGATTTACTGATTTACTGCTTTAAGGTATGTAATGTTACTAAATATATGAGTAAAGCAGTGAAACATATGGTTAAAGCAGTAAAACATGGAGTTAAAAGCAGTAAAGCAGTAAAACAACAGCATACTAAACGCCCTTGTTGCTATGTAACACCTCTATTGATTTACTGATTTACTGCTTAAGGTTATGTAAAATAAATATATGAGTTAAAGCAGTAAAACATATGAGTTAAAGCAGTAAAACATGAGTTAAAGCAGTAAAGCAGTAAAACAAAAGCATACTAATCCCTTAGGTGTTAGGTAACACCTCTATTGATTTACTAATTTACTGCTTTAAGGTATGTAATGTTAATGTTTTTAATAAAATTTCGTACAGTTCTAGTAAAATAAAATGTTTATATATCCTATCTCTTTCGACGGTTCTCTCACATACAATTTTTAAAATTTATAAATTAAAAAGTATTAAAGTAAAATATAAAAGATGTCTGTAATGAGTTACAGTTTTTGGTTGTAAAAAAATGTTTTTTTAATAAAAATGTTAAAGTATGAAATAAAAATGATTGACTCATATATAAATATATATTTATTATATATATATATATTATATATATATATATATATATATAATATATATATATATATTAATATATTATATATATATAGTATCATATATTATATAGTATATAATTATATATATAATATTAATAATATTATTATATATATATATATATATTCATTCGTGCGGGAATATTGCGCCTGCTGGCGCACGCGGTGGGCGGGTACGCGGGGATATGGCGCCTGCGGGCGCCCGCGGCGCGTTACGCGGAAATATTTGTGCTGCGGGCCGCCGCGGCGGGGGACCGCGGTGGGACGCACCTGGGGTGCGGGGTTTGGCTGCCTTGCGGGTGGGGCTCAGGGTGCGCTGGTGGTTAGCTTATGATCTAGAGGTCATCGAAGATGAGTCATCAAAGATGATCCATCAAAGGTGGTATCAAAGATGACTTCATCAAAGATGAGTCATCAAAGATAGGCAACAAAATTGAGCTTCGAGTGTGTGAGTGTAAAGTGTAAGTCGTTAGCCTGTGCGTTGTGAGTGTTTTTAAGTGTAATATGGCTAGTGTAAGTGTCTATGGCGAAGTGTAAGATGTTATAAGTGTTTTATAAAAATACTAATCATAGTAGAAAGCATCTCTAGCAGATTGTAATATCCCAATCGATTCCTCATACTTATTACCTAGGGTAGACACTCAATTAAGGGCTCTTCTATCTATGGCTCAGCGGGAGCTAGAAACAGGCTTGAAAAAAAGTGGCACTCAGTTTGCACTATGTGGCACTCACTTGGAACTATGTGGCACTCACTT
>JABUQX010093584.1:2500-27500 GCA_015478945.1 Trachelipus rathkii | reverse complement strand
CATCCCAATTCTAATCATAATTCAACATTCAACAACCCTCCTAACACATTCATAATAAAAAAAAAGCATATATTAGTTACAAGAAAGCAAACTGGCAAGCTTTTACAGACCTCATAGAACTAGATTTACACTCCTTTCAAATAGCTGATTTTACCTATATCAATTTTTTGCTGGGTAGAGCTATTTTATCACACTTTACAAATTGTCGATTTTATCTCGCTCAGCAGAGCAACACGACACTTTAATTAAAAAAAATTTTTAAAAGCATCCAAAAAAATTCCTCCCACATGCCGCCTTAAACAATTCAACCCAAACTTTTTACCAAAAATTGACACCCTCATTAAATAAAGAAACTCCCTCAGACAGAATTAAACAACCAAATTAAACCAATTAAAGTTAAACCAAAGAATCTCTCCTCTCTCTCTCCTCATCTCTCTTCTCTCTTCTCTCTCTCTCTCTCTCTCTCTCTCTCTCTCTCCTCTCTCTCTCTCTCTCTCTCTCTCTCTCTCTCTTCTCTCGTCTCTCTCTCTCTCCAAACTCTAGACCATTAGAACAACACTACAAAAAATTCCGACCAATAAAAAAAACTTTACACAATCTCAACCATCACCAACTCAAGAACCCATCTGTAAACTAAACAATAAAATTCCCAGCCTAAAAATCCAATACAATATTCTTATGTCTTGCTAACTCAAAACGTAGTAACAAACCCACAAACCCCATTAACAAACAAATAATTAAACGGCTATAAAGGTTGGGTTGAAAGCCAACCAAGAAGATCCATCATTCATTCCATATATTGAAGTATTCAAACATTATGTAAAAACCTTAAAACTCAAAAATTGGACCGATCATATTCACCTCAAACACCTAGGAACCAATGTTATCATAATCCTAGCAACAATAGTTAACGTTGCACGGCAAATCACTACTCTGCCGCCTTTTTGGAAGCATAACGCATATAATACCAATTTTAAAACTAAATAATCCACCTAATAATCCAGCTTTGTACAGACCTATATCAGTAATCTCCATAATATCAAAAGTATTTGAAAAATTAATCCTTCTTAGAATTTAGCCCCCCTCCCACAACTCTCCATCAGACTTACAACATAGTTTACGATAAAAGCACTCTACCACCACACTCCTAACTGATCAAACTCAATATATTCTTACGTGTTCCAAACAAACTCCCCCTCCAACACTCGACCTACTCTTCTTGCAGCAATAGACGTCAAGACATTCAATATAGTCTCCCAGTCACCTTTGATAGAAAAAAATATTAAACCAAAGCATAACTACAAAGACGAGAAAAAAAGTAGGAGATTCTATCGGGTCGCACAGATAGAGTCATCTCATGACACCACTCCTCCCGTCCATACAAATTATTTAATGGATTCCCCAGGGAGCTCTTCTATCACCTACAATGTTTAATCTTTTATGCACCACCTCCCTCATCCCATTTCCACTTCCATAAAAATTAATAGTTATAATGATGATCTAATAATAATCAATCCTTCTATAAATATAGTATGCAGTGAACTGCACCACTATATAAATCAGCTGGAACAATGGCTAAAAACGAACAGAATGACTGCATCGCCTCAAAACTCCACTATTACATAGCTCACCCGAGACATAGGAGAATCTAACACCTAACCAGCAATATTCCTATCAAGCAATAGAATCCCTCTCAGCAACAATCCACCATTTTAGGTTTGACCAATAACATAAACCCCTCATTTTAACAATATCACTTCAAGAACCACACATAAATTAAATGGACTGAAAACACTAACTGGAACATGCTTTGACCAAGATATTGAAGCTCACACAACAGTTTGCAGGCAATCCTTTTGCCTGATCCTAAATTATGCATCACCTACTTTGGCTCCCACATTATCACAATCCAATATTAAGAAATTAGAAACCGCGAAATAAAGCCCTTGGAATAATAGCAAGCTTCTTGTCCACCACACTCATCCATCATCTACTAACTGAAACAGAAGTTCTACTTTTAGAACAGCAACTTGAAATGACAGGCTGTCGATTTTACCTCTCAATCACTATCAATACATCACTTCCTGCATCAAACATTACAACAACAGCTTACACCTAGAAGGAAAAAAACCACACCAGCCTTATACTATTCTAACACATCCATTACGCTTCCCCTTCCACCCCATATACTCCCGTTACTAAACCCATTCTCCCACAATTAATCTACCGGCGGGATTCCCTTTTTGTGTTCCTTTGTTCAAGGGCCTAATAATTTCCTTTCAATTTAGTTTCATTCTCCCCCTTCACTACCCACTTCACCCCCATCCTCACGCTCTTGCACATCGTTCCTCCCCATTCCCCAATCGCTTTTCTGTCGCCAACTAATACCCACTAAGAAAATAACTCCCCACCACATACGTCGTCTCACCCTATCCTCTCCTCCTATCACTCCCCATCTCCTCTTAATCCTCTTCCCCCAACCCCTCCTTCTCTTCCTTTTTCAATTACTTCTTTTCCAGAACATTTTGCTCCCCGACTCAAAATTTTCCGTCACTTTTCTACCCATTCATTCTTTTGCTTTCTTCTTCGCCCGGTCCGTCCAATCCGTCCTCTTGCTCCACTCTAACCCTTCAATATCTCCCAGTAACTTTTTCCTCGTGTCTCCTAAACTTCCCAACCATTTCTAGAGGGAAGAAATCCTTTTCCTAAACTTAGTTAAGATTTGCTCTCTTAACACTCTCCCTCTTACTCCGACCATTTCACTCCACATTTCCTTTTCCTGTTGCACCCACCCTTTTGAACTCCACAGTAGCGCCTATCTAGCCTCTTCGAGCTCATTACCTGCCTGCTTTACTACTCATCCACTCCCCCTCCAGCTCCACCAATACCCGTCCCGTCTCACAGGTTCCCATCTCGCCTCATTCCTCCCCTACTCTCTTCCTAAAACTCCCCTTGTGTCTTAATCACCACTCTCATCGCTTCCATTTTCAACCCTTTATCACTTACTGCATACTCTCCTCCTTTTCTCCCCATATTATCCCCGATACCATCACAATTCCTACCTCCCACCCTTTGGCCATTACGCATAGCAACTCACCACAAATAATGATCGATATCCCCCTCCCCGCCCCTGTATCTAAACATAACATATATTATCATTCCTAAGTTATTATTACCTCACCTATCACTTACCCAATTACCCAAGCATCATCCTAATCAACAAGAACTCACACGACTCCTTCTCCGCACCCTTAGGTATATCTCACTCTTCCATCATATACTTCCATCATCTATCATTAGTAATAGCAGCTGCACTTAATAATATCGAAAATTACAAACGACCACAGCTCTACATGAGCCTCTTCTCTCATATACATAACAAATTCCTCTCCCCTTAACCTCCCCTCTAATAATGTAACCTTAAATTATCTCCCATACCCACTCTCTCTTCCCACTCCGCATTCAAATCTCTGCTCAAATAGACAAATTTTTATTCAATCTACACGAATATGCTAATTTCCCATAACAACCTCATTATCAATTCGCTCTTCCAGTAAATCTTCTCTGCTACTCACTTACTCCATCTGATCGAATTCATCTGGTGACATATGCGTGACAATAAAAAACCCCTTTTCCCTTACCGAAATTGCACTTCATTACCCACATTATTCCTAGAACTCACCTGTGCTCTGCACAACCTTACCTTATTATTCCCACACCTCTTTCCCTCATAACATATTCCCACCCCTTCCCTCGCCCTCACTCTCTCCTTTCACCCCTGATATCATACTCTTTGTAATTTCCAAAGTCCAACCTCCCTTTCCCTTCAACCTAGTCAGTTAACCCTATGCACATCACAGACCTTTGTTCTTCAACATTTAATCCCCACTTTCCTCCCTCTTATCAAAATCCTCGTTTACCCCTTCATGTTTCATACATCCCACCCTAATTTCCTCTCTCTCCCCCATCTTTTCCCTTCTTCTTATATATATATATTAATATATACACATCTATATACATCAGGCTGTAACCACGCTATTGTGGGACTCCCCCACTAACCATAGGCACTTCCCAAACATCCTAAAGGCCTACCTACCCCGCTCACCCAAAGATGGGATATTTATCACAATAGCAAAAACTGAAGGATTATGATAAAGAAATTTTTATATTAATGAATAATATAAAATTTATAAAGGTTAAAATCTACACTCCCTTCATCTATTATATTTAATTTCCCCCACCTCTACTTAACCTCTCTTCCCTACCCTCTCTTCTTCACTAAGATTATACCTCCTAGTTTAAAACTCATTATATTTATTAATCATAAACTAATAAAATTTTATTGTAAATATTTTAAAATCTTTGAAAAACCACTCACAACATTATATAAATCATACATAAGCTTTCTTGGTTTTTAATGAAATCTCTAAATGCTACTCAGAGAGTACACATATATTTAAAATATATTCTACTCTTTATTATATCGTCTCTTCGTATCAACAATATACCTGACAATTTGCCTCACAGAAATACAATACAAAATAATAGATTTTACGACAGATAATGATTGGGTTTTACTTGTTGATAATAATTCGCCCGTGTATATATTCAAAACAGCCAGAAATCGAAAAATATAAAATTGTAAATCTCGAAAAAAAATAATAAAGTTGTCACCAGGTCACACATTCCACACTATAATACAGATTACTTAGTAATCTTAAAACAATTTGTTGTTCAAACCAAAACTTTTATAGATTATATATTATTATACTAATGAGATATTAAAAATAATAATGTATAACTCATCAGTAGAATGAAAACAGCAAATTTTATTAGTCTGTTTATCAATCGACGGAGAGAGTGTGTCTCTTATGATGTAATTACGATTCGTTTTCCAGGACACACCACACCCGCCTATATATATCAAGGCTTCGGTAAATAGATTATTACTCATATGTATTTTCTTTTCACCAAATTTTTTATATATCTTTTTATATATATATATAATATATATATTATAATTATATATAGGTATATATATATATATATATATTATATATAATATATAATATATTCATATATATGTGGTCCAAGTTGAGATCATATTAGTAAATAACCCTACCTACTTGAGTAATATAAATATATATATATAATAGTGGTATGTGTTCATAGTAATATAATAATATTATATAATAATAGTATAAGTTGTTTACCCTCGAGAACTACTATATAACGTAATATATGTGGCTACTATAAAATGAGGAAACTATATATAATATATTAGATACACTATACATTATATTATTATATAGTATATATAATATAGTATTAATAACTCTCTGAGGAAAGCTTAGATTATCATCACAAGAGGTAGCTATAGAAGGTATACTGATATATTGATATGTCAAAATAAATAACTAACACTAACCTCCTCGTATATATATATATAAGTAGTATATGTTATATTCTCCCCTGCGTGGGGCCACAGGCGTCAAGCGCCAATGCTCAAGTATCTCTGAACTTCTAAGGGAAACTCCCAGTGTGCCAATGAGAAAATTTATAATTAAAGTCACACATAGATATGCGCCATGCACGACTTTGAAAGTTATGCGATCATTCACAACGGTAGTGAGAAAATTAGAAGAGGTATGTTATTGTATTTCTCAAAGCACGCGACTTTACTAAATGGAGTGCATGTAAGATTGAGCATAACAATTAAGTCTGAGGTCAGAGATTGAACATTAAAAAGGCGAGACTGTAAAAATGGCCTCTTAGATCGCACGAGTCTTCTTTTCAATATATAATTAGTATATATATGTGTGCAAATAATCAGATAACTAAATTATTATTTGATATAATTATAAGTAGTTTTTAATACTCATAAGTTACGGTGTTTATATTATTAAATATATATAATATTGAACCTATATATATATTACTCCCATTGAGTATATAATGGTACTTCCAGATAGTTAGTTTACCTTTCGAGATACCTAACGATATTGAGGTCTATAAATAATATAATTAGTGATGATACTAATATATTAATTTATTAAAAATAATGGCTATCCAACATTTCAATTTTGACATTCGCCTAAGTGTTTTAATTCGAAAGAACCTCATAGATTAAAGTAAGTGCGATACTCTTGGTTTTGGCACATTACTTTCCCAAAGAGGAGCGAAGCGTATGTTCTTGGGACACTTTAACACATATTATTAATAATAAAACATGCATCCCAAACCTGCATCAATATTAATAACTGAAGCTATTCCAATACGCACCAAATCAATATTAATTAAAACTACTGTATTAATTAATAATATATGTATTTATTAAATATAATTACTAATAAATACTAAAAGCAATTTGAAGTATCTATTCTATCCATTTTTTACTTCCTTTACAATATACTTTGACCTGAATTTGAAACCGAGATATCGCTGACATAAACCATTCCACGAGACTATGAATGTCGGTTAATAGAATATAAAAGAATTCCTATTAAGGCACCTCCTGAGACCGTTTTGCCATATTTTCACTAGTCATGACGATGAGGCAAGGAAGATTGGAGAGTCTTTGTTTGAATGGAACAACTTCAGTAAGAGCATAAGTGCACCATTCTTTGTTACATGTACTTACACATATATATATATATATATAAGTTATATATATAGTAGTTTGAACCCTTACCCTTGAGATGGTTTACCTCCAGAGTTACCTTATATCGATGGATACCACGATTGGCTAAAGTAAATAACCATCATTATAATATATATTAATACTCTCTGTATAGCTATAGTATTATATATATATACGTCCTAAAGAGTGATATGCGATAGTACTGATATGTCTTGGTATACCTAATACTCATCTCGTATATATGGGCCCTCCCCGCCAACACTTCGGGTCATGTTATACTACAAATAAGGGGCATCACTTGAGGTTTATAATATTATATAGTATATATATAGGTAATTTTTAACCGTATATATATATATATATATATATATATATAGACTCATTTTAATGTTATATATATGTCGGCAAGAGGATTTGGTACATTCTTCAATAATTTAAAGCCTTTAATATTTATGTAATATTATAAAGATTCATATAATGTCCTAAGTGGGTTATGAACCCTACTTACCCTTGGATTAGTGTATTGAACTACCCAGTATAGGTGTTACCTTACTGATAGACTCCACTAATATGGCTAAATAGGAAACCCTCAATCATTTACCTGAATAAAGTTAGTATCTATCCAAGTGAGAGCTGAATAATATATAAGTGCGACGTTGTCTTGACATACTCAAACTCACGATGTAGCCTTACTCCTCAGTACCTAATCACTTCGGAATAGTATTTTCTATATATATAGTGTATAATATATATATAGGGCTAAACAGTGTAGGTAATTTTATGCTACATTGTGGTTATATAAGATATATATTCAAGATATATTCTCTTCTCTTATTAAATACTAATACAAATACTAATAATTAATATATATATATAATTTTGTAATGTATATATACATATATATATATAATTATTTCAAAATGGATACTACTAAAGTGTAGCTGATATTGAACCTCCTATACCTCTTGAGATACGTACATCCAAGAGTGTTATACCTCGAGACTCATCATTTAGCTAAATAATAGGAAATCACCATTTACTAATATATATTACCTCTGATATAGCTAGATATATATCTCCTAAGAGGAGCTCGAAGGCGTGTCTTGAACATATACCTTAAACCTTCCAGATGTAGGTACCTTAGCCCCTATAGCTAACATACCTTCCTGTAATATATATAAAAGAATTAATTGTATTGCTGAGTACGTATAATGCTAACAAACTAATCTTTAATATCTAGTTAATAATGTTACCGGTTTAAAATAAATAATATATATTACCCTCGTAAGTAAGAATGTTTTTTGAACTCTTATACTCAGTCAGTAGTTTTGTATATATATATATAGGTCGTTAGAGGGTCACCATCGAGATGAGTTATAAGGTTGTCCTAAAACCATCATCGCTTTATCGACTTCCTTACTTTATAGTAGGAATGCTAATGCATTATTCATGATATAGTAAATTAGCGAATAAATCTATTGCAACAATTTTAGCCAATCGTTATATATAGGTCTCTAGATATATTAGGTAACACTCTAGGTTATATAATACATATAATAATATATATATATATATATTATATATTATATATATATATATATAATACTCTCAATTACTCATAGTATATATATAGGTTAATGTAGGTTTAGCAAACACAACATACTTTCCTAATATTCTCAATACGTGTACAAAAGGATACTTTTAGAATTGTTTATATACTCAATTAAAACAAAATATAATATAGTAAATGGAACAACGTGTTTATTTGAGTCTCTCAATTACACAACATCTTTTAAAAATACTCTATTATCTCGATCTATCTATCCCTCGGTTTAACAAAATTTAATCCTCACGTTATATCACTATTCTATCTATCTATCTATCTATTCTATCTATCAATTCGATCTAGCTATCTATCTATCTATCTTATTCGTTATCGCCTCCATTGACCGAGTGCTATCTATCTATCTATCAAATCTATCTATCATCTATCTATCTAGCTATGGTATCTCTTATATTTGCTGGGTGTTTGCTAAATTGCAATTGTTAGATGTATGAGTGATTATTATTTATTAAGTGGTATTGCCCAATCGATGTAATTTAGTTATATAATCTGGATGTTCATGTATTCTCATCTAAAACATTCAGCTCCTTCGATATTACTTCCCTCTATAGTTGAGTGTATGAGTCTTAAAGCTCTTTTCATGATATATTATTATTGGATTTATTATTTAAGATGATGAGAATTATTATTATTATTGATTATTATTATTTTCCTTTATTATCCAATCTATTATTTTTTAATTTTAATCTCGAAATTATTATTATTATTATTAGTATTATTATTATTATTATATTATTATTATTGAGTTATTATTATTATTATGTCTCTTCTTTATATTCACTCTATATCATTCTAATAAGGTGTTAAGTGATGGAGTGCTGTGATTTCAATAATTTTTCCCAACTTATTTATAGTAATTCCTATATTTATTTGACCAGTACCAATTTTGTGGTGGGCAATCCTATTGCACCATAGCAATCTCCGATGAAGTTTCCATACGAAATCAGAAGTGATTTCATTCTCTCTCGGTAAAAACCGATCTATTATAAAGACCACATACGAAGCGCCAACTTCGTCATGTGCCACAAGTGGAACTCACTCGAACATCTGGTAGTGGCCGGTGTGAGCCGAGATGTGTTATAAATGGGCTTCAGCCCAATGCAATTACAAGCGTGGACGACGTTTTTCAGGGAATGCTGTCCCGCGCACGCCTCGTTACGTATCACTAACCATCACTGGAGAAGAAAAAGCAATAATGCTCACCAATTCATATAAGACGCTCGGTGTTAAAAATTGCATGGTATAGTTCAACTCAATTGTAGCCCTACTACAGTTTATCCGAGTACTCCATGAATTAAACCAATCCGCACAAAGGTGTACCACTATCTGGCCCACTGTTCCCAAGAGCTCTGACCACCTTCCTCCGAAAAAAACTCGTCGTCCGATTTCAATCACTAAATACCATCTCAAAGGTAAGGGGTTTTCTATTCACAAAACTGGCCCTACTAATTTCTGTTGCCAAATATGTAAGTACTGGACAATACTCAAACTTAAAATTATTATGTGTCGTTGCGTTCAACCTGAACAATCATGGGCTTTTGTATCACAAAATATCATCTTTTATTGTATTCTGACCGAAGACTCTGAAAATAAACTATCCATAGCGTGTGTGCTACTCTGTCCCCTTCGAGCTCTCGTGGCGAAAAAAGGGAAAGAGAACACCATATACAAGCACTAATGAAAAACAACATGTGCTACTCTTACTTCTAGATTTCTCTTCGAAAGCATTCGATTAGTTCCCACACACCTAGCTCGTGATATGACGAAGAGTCAGCAAAAAAACCATCGCGTCGCTCCTCTTCGAGGCGGAAAAAGCTAAGCTTTCAGAGGATAAAATGATGGCGTTCCTTTAGCAAAATTTGCAGTACGTACAATGTTTCGAGTCTCACACTATCTGACCGAACACACATGACTGACTCTTCTATGGTGTTAGGAGACACCTATCATCCTCACTATGACACTTCAATTTCCCCAAAGGTTAGAAGGTGTTTCAAATCCACCAGCGTCTCTCTAAGTGAGCTTACCGATTGTGGCGAACTATTACAATATTCATGTTTAATGCGTTTTATATGACAAACATTTTTTGAGTACTTATATCATGAACTATTATCTAAAACTTCTCGTTCTCAAAACATTTATCATCTCATCCTGCTGAGACGTAGTCACTCACCTCCTTACTACGTCAGACTCGTTAGGCGATAGTAAAGAGCCACACTTAACCATACGAAAGAGGTTTAAGGTGAGTGAGTGTCACATGTAACAGCCTATACGACACTTTCCTCTTGGAGCTAACTTTCAGAGGTAAATTGATGGGTTTCCTTTAGCCAATTCGTTAACATGGGTCTCGAGGTAACAGCTGCGCGAGATAACAGACTTCCCTAAGTACACATCCTAAAGGGTTAGCAGAGTATACACAACACCACTATAGGACCATTTGAAATATAAATATATATTTAGTAATAGAGCAAATCAAAAAGAACTGTTCAACTATGCGATGTTAATATATGCGACCAAAATACTATTAGCGAATACTATAAAATCGAGCTATATCAATACTGTGCCAAGTTACTATGAGTTAGTTATCCTTAATGACAATACTATTCTTTCAAAGTACGATTAGATATGTGTTTCATCAATTATACATATATATATATATAGAAAATTTGGTGTTTTGTTATTAATGGACCTATATTCTGTATTTTTATTATTGTTTAACTATGCATTATATATATATATCCTTATAAGTTTCATGAATTATTTGTTTACCATAAAATTAATTTTTGAAGAAAGATGACTACCTTTATACTATAGTCTTGTCTATCCTCACCTACTCTATGGTCTTTCAGTTTGGGGTTGTGTAAGTGAATACCTGCTACAACCTCTAATAGTTATGCAAAAAAAAATAATATTCGTAGTATTATATCAGTGCACCCTACGATAACTACCGTGATACACATAACTACCCACTATTCAAAAATTTTGATCGTAAATTACGAAAAACTTAAATGATTTTATGAAGTGTATACCCTAATACGTAAGTGTCACGATTTCCTTTAAATTCATTCCGGGAAACTGCCAAATTGTTATGCTTTTGACTTTACTGATGAAATATAAATCTCTGTCAGTACTCGAGAACCTAAAACTTTTAAGAACAAACAATCTACCGTAGCACAACATTCCCATGACCTTTAGAACAAAGCAAAATTCACCCTAACGAAATTCGCGGAAGGCCACTCCTCGATATAAAGGGCATAGAGGAGTGTGATGAATAATCCTTCGCCATAAAGTTATTGCCATACAGGAGTCAATGCACCATTGGGGTCGTTTCGTGTACACAATGATCAGTTATGCTTCTTTATTATTTTTTTCTAATACTCCTGTTTTATGGAACTATGCACTACATTTAACCACCTATTTGTTTTGTTGTTTGAATTTTTCACACTATATCCTCGATTCTAACAGGAATCGTTATTAGCAGTCATAATATTTTTCCATTTTAGCCTTCACTAATTGTTTACTATCTCTAGAAATTTCAAAAGTCAATGATTAACTAGTGGGTAGTTATATACAGAAAGTTTATGAATACCAATAATTATACCTCTCAATATTCTCTATAAATATAAGTGGATATAAATTATATTTTAAAGAAGGAAATACAAGAGGAAAAATGGTGATTAGTTATTTCTAATATATTACATTTCTTCCTGTTTTTTACATTCATTATCCTATATATTATTTAAATTTAATAAATAATATATATATAAATTTATTATATTATTTTATTTGATTTATTTGATTATCAGATATATAATATTAATATTTTGTGATATATAATTTTTTATTTTCCTCTCTATAGATATTAATTCCACACTTTTCAAAACTGATTCATGAAGTAGATGTTACTATCATAATTCGCAATGTGTGAAATAAATAAATAAATTATATAATCAACTTTGTTACATATTTATCTCGTACTTTCTACTTTTATTTACTAATTAGATTCAATTATTGTTTTCAATTTTTATTTCTATTCATTGATTATAATAGGTTCCGAACACCACCACACACAGACAATAATACAAACTATTATACATCATCTCTATCGCTCGATCTATTTACTATTATTTTATTTACTAATGTTAAGTATTACGATAATATATTATTACTATATATATTATAACTACGTAGTTGTACCTACTCATTCATTTTATAGAGGTATTATTATTATTATTATTATTATTTATTATTATTATTATTATTATTATTAATTATTATTTATTTAATTATTATTAATTTAATTATTATATTATTTATTATTATTTATATATTTTTATTATTTTATATTAATTGTATAATTATTATTTATATTTGTTATTATTCGTATTATTATTAATTGATATTATTATATTTTACTATTACTATTATATATTTGATAATTATTATTTATTACATTATATTTAATTAAATATTTTATTATTTAATTATTAATATTAATTATTATTTAATTTTTTAATATTAATTTAATTTTTAATTATTATTTAATTTAATTTAATTTATATTATTATTAGTTATATTATTATTATTATTATATTTGTAATATTTACTATTTTTAAATAAATTATTTAATGTTATTCATTATATTATTCATTACTATAATTATATTATTATTAATATTATTATTATTAATTATTTTTTAATTATTATTATTTATTATTTATTATAATTATTATTATTATTATAGTACATGATTAGAACCAAAAGTTATGATTAATGTGAATGTTGTTTACTTATACATTTAATACTGTTAGTTTTAGTTATTATATTATTATTCATTATTATTATTTATTTTATTATTATTATTATATTATAATTATTATATTAATTTAATTATTATTATGATCTATATTATAATTATAATTATTATTATTATTTAAGTTATTTTTAATATTAATTTTAATTATTTAATACTAATTACTTATATTATTATTATTTATTTATATTATATATAATTATTATTTATATATTATATTATATATTATATTATATTATATATTAGTATTTAACTCATATAATTATTATTACTTATTTACTTAAATTTTTTTATATATTATATATATTAATTATATATTAAGTATTATATAATATTATAGTTAACATATGATTAATATAATATTAATATTTATTATTATATATTATTTATATTAATTATTATTATTTAATTTAATTATTTAATTTATTATTATTATTATTATGTATACATTATTTATATATTTAATTTATAATTATTTTTACTATATGATTTATTATATATTATATTTATATATTATTATTATTTATATATATTAATTATTATAATATATAATTTATTATTATATTTAGTTAATTATTATTATAATTATTTATATTATTATAATATACAATTAAATGAAATAAATTATATTAAACTACTTAAAATACCACTTTATTTATATGAGAATTATTAAAATTACTATAATCATAAATTATTTTATAAATAAATTATATCATTTATTATAATATATATTTAGAAAGTTCAAGGACTGATGACATACTTTATTATCTAATTAATATTTATTATTCATCTTACAGTTATAGTAATAATAATAATTCCCAGTGTGATTTATTAGCCATTATTAATTAACTGTTTGGGCTCAATGGACGAAACGTCCCCCTAGTAGCCCATGTTTATATACCATTCTTAATAATAAATAATATATATATTTCATTTTGATAAAATTAATACTTAGTTGAAGTATATTATATCTTATATGTTAATATAATTAATAATGAAGAATAATAATAATAATTATTAATAATAATAAGTAATAATACATAATAATTAATAATTTATTTATATAATAATTTAATTTAGAGAATTAATATTAATATATATAATTATATTAAATTATTTATATTATTATTAATTTATATATGATTAAGATACTCTATATTATTTTATATTTATTTATTTATTTATTATTATTATTAATTATATTTAATTATATTGATTATTATTATATTATCTATATTATTTATTTTGCTTCAAACCTTATTATTTAATTTGCTCGTATACTGGACTTTTTATAATGTTATAATAATTATATTATAATTGTTATATATTATATAAATAATATATTATAAAAAATAATAATATAATATATTAATAATATATACCTATAAAATTATTATTATTATATAAATTGAGTAGTAATGAATTAGATTATTAAGTGATAATAATCTGTGCTCTGTCTCTGTCTCGATGATGACTGCTGTTCGATCGTCTCTGTCGTGATCTGGCGTACTCGTCTCTCCTCTCTCTCGTCTCTCTCGATCTCAGATGCTCTCTCGTCTCTCTCGATCGTCTCTCTCTCTCTGCATCTCGTCAAAGTCTCTCTCTCTCTCATCTCTCCTCTCTCTCTCGCTGTACTGTTTCTATTATCGTATCTTTGCCATATCTATCGTTGTCTATCTTCAGCGTTTCTCAAATGATCGTGAATAAATTATTAGTGATGATTTTTCTTACTCTCTCGTTTTCTCTTTACAATTTATATGAAATATTTACTCGCTCTCAATTTAATAGTTTATATTAATATTTAATATATATAGATGAACACTCTGAAGTGATAAACTGATAAACAGATGAAGTTTCACTGTTGGCTATGCTAAATTTTAGAATATAATAATTCGTTATTATTATTTGCGCTCAAGAAGTAAATTAAATCATGTTATGATTATTATTTCCAACTTTGTAATTTATATATATAATAAATTACTAATTAATGAAAATATAAAAAATGAAAAATTTATAAATTTAATATATAAATATGAAGGATGAATGACTTGCGTCATTACTAATTACTCATAAGCAAATTCAAAAAGTAATTATAGTGAATAGAATAAGTAAAATATATTTCCAAAATTGTTCTAAGTCATCGAAACTAATAATAAATAATTAATAATAATAGATTTTGAACTAAAGGATGTTGAATAATAACCATCACACTCAACTCTCAACCTAACTCTCTCTCCTCCCCAAATAATCTATTTCTATAGATAACACTCATTAAAATACTTATTAATAGATCAGATATAAATAAGAGTCATTAATAATAATAATAAATAGATGAAATTAATTATAGAGTGAGATTAGATAATATTATTAATAATCACATACATCCTCCAATACACATCATTAAGTAATATGACTGAACTATATATGACTCATATGAGATAAAATATAGGTGATAATAATAATAATAAATATAATAATAATAATAATATATAATTATAATAATATAAATAATAATAATAATTAAATAATATATATATTAATAATAATATAATATAAATAATAATATAATAATTATAATATAATAATAATAATATAAATATAATTAATAATATAATAATATATTAATATATAATATAATAATAATAAATATATTAATAAATAATAATAATATAAATAAATAATTATCTTGATTAATAATATAATTTAAATAACTTACTAAATTAGCAGAAAATTATTATTATATAAAACAATTAAATAATAATTAATAAATAAACTCAAATATAATATATAAATATATATATATAAATAATAATAAATAAATAATAATAATAATAATAATTATAAATAATATAAAATAATAAATAAATTAATAATAATAATAATTAATAATAATATATAATAATAATATAAATAATAATTAAATTAATAAATTAATAATAATCATTATAATATAATAATAAATAATAATATATAATATAATATAATAATAATAATAAAAATATAATTAAAAGTTATTATTCTTATATTTTATTACTATATTATCTCAATTATGTTTACTTATAGTTTTGGTATATAGTAGTTTTTAAATAAGAATTTTAGTTTTATTTATTTTATTACATGTTGCTGGCAATTTTATATTTATATTGCCTATTTTCCTCGTAGATGTCTCTCTCCAATCGTCTACATTTTGTGGTAGTCGTTTTTTCGTTTGCTAAATGCTATTCATTATTATTTATTTTATATCTAATATTTTTATTATTTATATATTCCTGTGATTTATAAAAAAATTCCTCGGAGTCTATTGATTATGGTGTATTGATAATTAATTATTTATATAGTGTTCCTCTCATCTCTGTCTCTATGTATCTATCTTATATTACTTTAATTAAGTTCAAGTATTTAAATTAAATATATTGAAAAATATAATTGGAAAATTATTATATTATATTAATTATTATTATTATTATATATTTATTCATATGAGTTATAGAATTATATTATTTTTTATAGTTTTTTATTTACTTATTTATTATATTATTTCTTGTGATTTAATTATATCAATCCTCTCAGCTCCATTATGGAGTTTATATTATTGAGTGGTTTCTCTCTCTCTCATTCGGACTCTACCCTATTTGATTGTATTATTATTTATAATATATTTATATAATTAATTATTATTATTTAATTTATATTATTTATTATTATTTTTTATAAGTTATATAAGTAACTACATATGTAAATATTTACATATCTACATTGAGAATACGATTGTGGTAGTTAGTAGTAGCTAACTACATACGTGTAAATACAATTTACATATCTACATGTGAAATACTATAGTATAGTTATAATATTAAGTTAATTAAATATTATGTCTTATGGATGTTAAGTATAAGTTAAGTATTTGTTATGATTTTATGGTTGACCTATTTATTCAATGCCTCCTGAACCTATAGTATTCTTGGTAATAAAAGCATTTTTCATACTCAATTTATATAATAAGCACTATAAATATATGCACGAGTGTGTGAATATATACAAGTATGTGTATATAATATAGAAGTACCGCTTACTAGTAATAAACTTATGGTAACAATTTAAGTGAGTGAATAATTATTATTTTTAGTATATTTATAACATATTTTTTGATAATATAATATTAAATATAGTTTATCTAATAACAAATAAATAAATTAAAATTATATAATATTAAATGTGAAAGTTGAAAAGTAAAATTGTGTATTATACAAGTCTCAGAAGATTTTTAAATTTATAAATGATAGGGCTGGAATTTAATGAATATTTTTTAAAGCTAACTTCATCGCGACAGAAATATATCTTTATATTTTAATATAGTTTTATCTACTCAATAAATCATCTGTCGGGGTGCCCTAAATTAGCAGAAGGAACATTTAGGATTTGCGAACCTAAAAATATATCTCGTTATTACGCACGAGCAGTATTCGGAGTGAATTTTTATTAAATACCTCGAAGTTCGCCTAGTTCCGGTGTGAATGAAAGTTGTTAGCTGTATAAATCTACCCATACAATAAATATAATGTATCACACCATTTAAATCCTTAGTCTCTCCATTACACATTAACACCTTTGTCAAGATGGTGTAGGGAGTATGAACAATGAATATGATAAACTATATTATTCGTAAGATGTATATGAAGCACTAATATTTTTTTAATTTTGCTACGCATTTCTAAAACGATCTATATTACTTACCTCTTATACTGTGTGCAGTTAAAAGTACGATTATCTACTTTGGTCCGATCTACTTATTTGTTAAACCTGGTGACTAATACAAAGGTCCCTAAGTCCTCTCTAGTTTGGTAATCCTGTTAACGTCAGTTTCAAGTCTTTATAAGAACAGAATTCCGCACAGACAATGTTCGTGATCACAATATTTAAGCGGTCAAAGTCCAGAACTGCATGACAGTAACTAAATATTATCTGAACTTATACTGATCACAATAATCAAGTTCGCGCCCCTCACTTATCTCTAACCCTTGTAAGAAATACAATCTAGTACTCTCGTCTGTTCTCTTCTGACTGCACAAGTTGCGTTACATTAAAATAAGAACTGAGCATCTGATGAGGACAGTGGCTACCTCTGTAAAGAGCGTCTTTAATAGAGACCTCATACACAGAAGTTTAACACTCCAATTTTCTTACATCTTTCGAGCCTAAAACTCTTAACCTGGCCATTAATTAAATCTGACTGTTTCATACTACTTTCTAATTGGTGCAAATTGCTACAACTTCGAGTCACAAATTAACTCATAATTAGTCTATATTAAACCTTCTCTAAGGTATATCTCAATTCTCACTTGTCCTCACCTTTCCTTCGAAAGATCAAATAAATTATTAAATACTACGATGCCAATAGAAAAACTACCTTTATTCTCTCCTGTTAAAAAACAATAGATACAAATCTAATCATCTATCTATAGATATCTTGCACATCCAACTTTATTCAGGAACTATTTTAGAAATAGTAGTTAGTTAGTTGTGAGAGTGCTTTGAGTTATATTATTTAATTATTTCCTCCTTACTTTTGTTACCACCCCACCATTAGATTCTAGTATCGTTATTAGCTCACATGAGATTACCGACATTTTATTTTTCGTTACAATCTAGAATACATAGACCACCCAACCTTGTTGTGACGCTATTGTTATATTATTAGAAGAGACAGAATTATTATAGATTGAGACTTTGTTCTTCTGATCCTCTCATTCGCTCTAAGCAATATCTAATACTACACGTGATTTATCTGCTCATTCTCTCTCAAATAATAATATGACTTATCATTTGGTCATAATCATACTACAATGAATTCGCAGCACTTGACAGCTGACTTGGCCGACCTTAAACATCACTTTACTCATCTCGCACTATAAATGGATTTGTCTTCTGACTCCATTCTTGCACATACTATCCAGAACTTCTCACTAACTCTACATTTTATCTCGTATCTCGAGATCTTGACCTCTGCTCTCTTCTATCTTATGTTTAACACACACCCTCTCTGTCTAAATTCATTCTGACCTCTCCCACCTTACACTCTATAGGTTAACTCACAAATACGCGTGCGGCTGCACTCTAGAAACTGTCAATGAATATTCTTTCTACAAGGTCTTATGCTACAATTAATATATCCAACTTTCTGACCCTAGATTTAACCACTATGCTCTTTTCACATGTATTCCACTTGGTAACGTCTGCGAGAACCTTTCTTTGACAATTTTCTTTACCCCTTTGACTTGCAGCTTAATCTCTAGCTTTATTGGATGCATCTGAACTTATATCCTATTTTGCAGTTTGGATGATTCTCAATAACTCCCTCTCCCTCTACATTATTTGACAATGCTAATCATTGATATTGCACTCTGGACCTCCATAGCTCAATTCAACACTACTTAACTCCTTTCTCTAAGTGATGTATAGAACAACAAAACAACAGACAAATACATCACTCCATGCACTATGTACCTAGGATATGTTACTCTGAGCACAAAAGTCTGCGCCTACATGAAGTGGTGAATAACTTAACACCGGAATTTTAATATAGAAAATTAATTATTATACCATCGCTTAGTGCTGCTCATGACGTTGAAGTTTGTAATTAGTGCTCTCACTCCCCCATCTGTGTAATATGTCTCTCATATGTTATTGTCAATTTACGCAAGTTAGACAACAATTGATATTTAAATTATAAATACTATCAACTACTCATAAACGACTATCCACACTCATCCCTTTGAAATTTCACTCTTTAGATCAATTCATTACTGTGGATTGAAATATGGAAGTTTTTTATAGACATATATCCTTTTTCCACTTTACACATCACGTTACTCCCTAAGTAATTTTATATTCATCCCATAATATTTTCTAAACCTCTAAAGATCTAATCTAACAGAGAACCCACCTTCGAGAGTCTCATAACTACTACAAAGACCACTCGTTCCATAACTTGAGAGCGATTTATCATAGCTGTCTTACGAGGTAATACTCATAAGAATCATAAATAATTTCATAAGCGGTATTCGACACATGATAACAGCTCGTGGAGGAAATTGGCGTATATATACTAACGACTAAAGCAACATTTAAATATCTATATACAATATATAAATGCATAAATTTTATATAAATTTAAAACAAAAACTAGAGACCCGCACGAGCACTCTACTAATAATTCTTATCTTTTCACTTATATCTCACTCCCAACCTTTCCAGCATGTAGTCAACGCTAATTTTTTTGCCTAACTACACATTAAAAAGAACAACCTTCTGCACGTTTGTTTCATCTCTTATGTGATATATAAAATTTCTATATATGTAGACGATTTGATAATATAACTAGCCCGTCTTATGTGGCACACTTAACCGTGGTCCAATAATCGTTATGTAAGATATGGTAATGGAAAAACTATATTAAGATAGTGTTCTCTCATTTCACCAAATAATTATAACATGTACTATATATATTATAATGCATCACTTACACTCACTTCTGCGTCATCAAATTTTTCTTTACAGTAAATCTCATACTCTCTAAAAAATATCACATCTTTACTTATCTTACTACAATTTTTCTATATATAGCAATACTTGTCACAAAATAATAATCAACAACAACTTGCACATTTTAGAAGCATTGCTAAATATAGTCCAATCATACCAACCATCTTTATATATGAATAAACGATAGTGTCCCTTTCAAGTGCTCTTTAACCATCCAAGAATTGTTAACTATTATCTAAACCTCCGTTTTTGAATATATACATAATATAAAGATATATGTTTCTCTAATTTTAAGTGTGAAGTTCAATGGAACATCTGTGAAAGTATATAGTGCGTAGTTGATTGCGTGTAGTTTTCTCCTGAATATATGCTCTACGGATCGATACTAGCTCCTCTATAAATACGGACCAGCAGGAGGCATTGACGAGTACCTTCACTGAATCTGCATGTATGAAGGTAAAGGTAGTGAACTCTGAGGATGGTTATAGATAATATAAGATCGAACCAAAGATGTAAGCATTATAAACATTGGTCGTCTGTTAGTGTAGGTTGCTTCTCGTCATGATCGATGCTAACGTGACTATAAGTGAGCATCAATTTGAGATCAGAGGAGTGACAGTCAATACATATTAGACTCATATATTAAAGTATTTCAACTACATACACTCTCTCTTTACATTGACAAAAAGTTAACTTGGACTAGATATAAAAATGGTCTAATGTCTTTATATTATCATATCCAATATTTTTGCTTATTATATTTTTTTATATAACGATTTCCATATAATGGTAGTAAATATACATTTTTTGTACCAACTCTCTGCATCGCTCGGATAATTATGTGTAAAATTTTTCCGATAGACAGCTGCTCTGCTTTCATTTTCTGTAAATTTAGTAATAAGGTTTGCTCCATACTCTTCTCTCGACTTATGGCCTTTGGTGTCCTTGTCTTATTTTATTTCCTACAGTATAAATATTTTCAATAAAATAAACTACATATATATAGATATTATATATTATATATTTAATATTATATATTAAATATATTATTATATATATATATATATATAAAAAATTTTTTATATATATGATTATATATTTATATTATATAATATATATATATTATATATATATTATTTAATAGATAACATGAGGCTCATACCTTTTTATTTAATGGTAAGTATTTGTTAGCTTATACTTCTCCATATACATACGGTGCAATATATAATATATATATTAATAATTAATATATATATATTTAAAATATTAATAATTCTGTTTAAATTTTCTTTTGATAAATTATTTTTCCTAAATACTATCATGTTATTGAAATTTTAATATATAAATTATATAAAATGGAACTCTAAATTTTGCTTAATACCACTATTTTATTCACCTATTTATGGTAGAAAAGCGTAGTTTAGTGTATATTTATAAAGTCTATATAAGTAAGCAAGCGTATAGGAGATAATATCATGCATTTAATTTGCAACAGGGTTAAAAATCTTTATTATGAGTGATAGGGATTTTTTTATATGTATATAAATTGACAAATGAGAGTATTGGTCTTAAAGTGGGTTCTGGTTTATGGGTTTGAGGCAAGTAATAAAGTATTTTAAATTGGAGTGGAGACTTATTGTATTATGTCATCTATACAAGTTATGTGGGTGTGGCAAAGAAATAGGTGTATTTTCTTTAAGAGACTATTGAATCGGAGATGAGTGTTAAGATTCATACTCTTATGTGATTTCGTAGGAGTAGTTCTCTGTAAACCGAGAAGACAAGAGAGCAGAGAACCCCCGTTTCTTTAATCATACGATTCATTTTGACGGACTTTTAGAGACGAGAAGGAAAGTCCTCTTCGAGCACACAAGGAAGAAAGAAAAAAAAAAAAAAAAGGAAAAAAAAAAAAAAAAAAAAAAAATTGTTGAGAAAACTTTCTCGTCCAAGAAATTCGAGACGACAAAGAAGAGGAGCACGCGTTACATTCGCTGAGTGAAGGTAATAGAAACAGAGTTCTAAAAAAATGCAGCTCAGACATTAATCTTAGAATCAATGCCAATATCAAAAGAACTTGAATAACACAGTATTGTATTTAATATTTATAGTAGGCTTTCGGTACAAATACCTAAGGACAAATGAAAATTAATTAACAGATGACCCGCCATTTTATCTCTTTTCCCGATCACCAGAAAGATAAATCTTGCTAAATTCTCATTTCAAGCTGCTATCACCTATAGCACAAGAACTTAAGTAATATGATAAGTATTTATTGGCATTAAGGTATAAGGACCTTATGGATATATAGGTTGGTGGATCGCGTATATGGAGTATAGTGCCATGCGCGATGGTATCGGCTGTAGATTAGTTAAGGCTGAAGATCCTCTACCAGGTGAAAGTAGTAGAGGAGTCACGGTACATCTAGTACTGATCGAAAAGAATATAATTATCAAATATAAATTTAGTGGTCTATAGAAATCCTCTCTCTCTCAATATCTAGATAAAAGTATAATACCATTTTATTGACTGATGATGCAAAATTAATTACAAAATATAAAATAAGTTTTGCTGCCATGTTTTTTCTGTAGAGTCTGATACCCTCTAATGGGTGTTGAACCATGAGGTTTGTGCCTGGAAAATTCCCGCTAGCTGCGGATACTATATAGTTATTCTTATTCATAGGTATTCATAGAGTGGTTATTTGAATAATAAATGAATATAATAACATGTGATATAGGTCGTAAATAGTACACCACGTAATAATCTAAGAACGAGTTATGTTGATAAACCTACACACCTTACATTGGCCTACAGATAATGACTTGAGGGGGGTGAGGGTAGACTTATATTCTCTAATATGTAATAATAATATAGTATGATTTGAACTGAAGAAAATATGATAACATGAGGAGATAGTGTTTGTCGCAATGGACATTCATTTTATATATAATTGTATTAAAATAGTAAATAGAAACTGCTTATGTTGAAGGAATGTGAAACGAGAGAAGAAAACGTAAAGAAATGATTGAACTTAAAAGATCGACAACAGTATCATATTGTAATATTTAGGAGTCGAGCGTCTCGCTGGAACGAATATGCGCTGCGATATACATATGTCAGACATATTTTTCTCTTCATTCAGAGAATTTATCCTCAATCAATTATTACTCAAAGATATTTAAGGTATCATCGGGAGACGTTCTCCCAGAGAACTCGAATCTCCTTTACATTACCTCTAGTTTTAATTGGGTATCGTTGACCACTTATGTATTACCAATAATGATTCCTATAAGTATAATAAATCCGCGCCATAAAAGAAACATGTTAACACATAACAGAGAATTAACAGCAGATTCTTAAGCATTCTCGCATCTCTCTTCTGCTGGGGATGAAGGTTGATATTAAGTCGAAGATATATATATTAACAATAAATATTTTCCAATACAAATAAAAAAAATAATATCAATTCTCTAATTTCTAATTGTACTTAAATGTTCTTATGCGAGACAAACAAAGATTTTATCATATAGAAGGAAATTATGGTATATAGGCTCTATCTACGTAAAGACGAGAAGACAAGAAAATAATAGAGTAGCCAATATAGAAAAGAGGATGGCTAAGTGACTCAATAAGATCGCCAGGTGCTATATGCTTCTGTTCTGACTTGATCTAGGAACTCCATCCCCCCCGTTTATATATTATAAATCAAGTTCATTATCATGTCCCTCCTATATACATCAATGAGAGCTATAGGAGGGACATGATAATGAACTTGATTTATATAGCTCAGTCTTTACCCTCTCGACGCTAAGGGATAATATATATAGTACACATAAAGTATGCCATTCATTTCCCTCAAATATTCCTTTTCATACCTTCACTTCTTTCCTTCCAATAGCGAAATAAGTGTTACCCTTCGTTCACACTATTCTCAAATATATCCGTATTAAATGCGTACTGCGTGTATCAGTAGCAACTTAATAAAATAATTAATACGTGTAGAAAATAGTCAGAATAATAATTCACAATGATAACAGTAAACATTAATAATCATGGCAACTGCTATGATAAATTATAATATATTATTAATACGATATATATAATATACTCACTGTAAATAAAACATAAATAATAACATAAACAAACATTAATCAATTAATCCCCCATTCGAGAACTGCAGTAGAGTTATAAAAAAAGATTACTCAAATCCTCAAATGTAAACAAAATAAACTAGTGTAAATTATGCGATTAAAAGAGCAAACTTAGATGCTGTCTTTTGTTTGATTGTTCGAGGATATATATTTGTAATCATATGTGCTGATGAGATAATTATAAAAACTATACAAAAACATAGAAAATTAAGGTTGAGAAATCTACATATATG